>JAMAKO010000041.1:0-127306 GCA_023628555.1 Chaetomiaceae sp. R4402 | reverse complement strand
CCCCCCCGTCAGTGTATACGCACCACCTTGTGTATTTACACCTTCGAACCATCGTCTTGAAGCTTCGCTTCAATAACCATGCCCCTTCATACAGCCATCTAGTTCAGTGTAGAATCCCTTCAAGATGGGCACTGCTAGCGCCCCGGCCACGCTATCCTGTGATGAATACATTATCTGGCAGAGTAGTGTCAATGAACCATGGCTGAAAACGACGCAGAAGTCCGGGTTTTATCTGCTTCTTATCGGCACCAACCTTGAGAGATACGGCAGAGATGGCTCGAATTCCAAGACGACATAGCCAACAAAAGCACCCATACCTAGCGTTGGTAATTGTTACTGTGAACGAAGACAAGGACACAGCGCGTTGTACACAAAATCATCCAGTCTGTTCACTCACACCCCCCTATATGTACGTATCTCGTCATATCTATCCACCTTGGGGCATGTGGTCACCCCTGAGAACAGCGAAAGAACAATCCCGCCTCCGCAAAGAACGTCAAACGCAGCATTCCCCCGTCTATGTGGGCCATGGCCAGCTCCGTCCTGTCTGTCCATTAACCCCGTCGCAACTCGCCACCACAGCATTCCAGCCAGGCAAGCTCGAATGGGTACGTGGGTATGTAATAAGAAGATAGCCGTAGAATGGTACAGAAGTACAAAGAGAAGTGGTGAAGAAGTCAAAGCATAGTATCCTGCCGCCGGCTTTTGCAGACAGTAAGAAAGAGAAAAGGGACAAGAACCGAACAGATAGCATCCCCAGAGCCGCTTTCGCTTCGACACCGTATCGCCTTCCAAACCCAGACCGAAGAAGCGCAGAATATCGCCTGCCAGGGAATGCCCACTACACAGACCGCTCGCACAGCTTTTGTCCAGCCAAATCCCCGAAGAATAGCACGGGTACCTATGGTATCTGGTATCAGAAATGAACTCGAGATGAGGGGCCGAAGAGCGGAGCAGCCAGACAAAAACAACACTGCGGTGTTCTTCGGCTGGACAGCAATCATCGCCTCTGTCGAGATATGCTGCAGGCGGGACAACAGAACCGGGTATGGTATCAAGACAAGGCCGAGGCCGTGGTCGCAAGCCGAGGGTAAGAGAGACGCGAAAAGCGAGTCAACTGAACCGTGCGTGCCGGCCGCGTGTAGTTGTAACAATGATGGAGAAATGGTCATCCTTCGGCCGTTGTTGCTCGTGCAATCGTGATCTCGTCGTGAGACTCCCCGCCGTCTTTGCGCGACCCCATTTCCACCATTACCCCCAGCACCAATCCGTCGCCGCTCAGTCCACGCCTGAAATCCTCTCGGCCACTGCCCTTATATAATATTCGCAATGCTGATCCTCTCCTGGCTCTTACTCTTCCCGCTGACCCCGGCCGTCGGGCTCCCCGACGACGGCGCGCACCCCAAGCCTTGCCTTGCACCGCCGCCAGACACCGCCGTCGTCATCGGCGGCAGCGTCGTCATCTCCATCCTCGCGTCCTGCGCGCCGCCACCCCCGCCGCCCATCTCCATCTTGACCATCCCCCCATGCGGATGATGGTGGTGATGCGGCGGCAGCAGCCGCGGCAAAGATGGCGGCGGCGGCGGCGCCCCGGTATTCGCATTCGCCGCATTCCACCCCTGGTGCTGCTGCTGTGGCGGCGGTGGACTCGCACCGCCCACTTCACCACCACCATTCGCAAGCAAGCGCACCGCCCCCTCCAACCTCTCCCACCCCGTCCTTCCAGCGCCCCACTCCCAGCGCTCGTCGCTGCTCAAGCCTGACCTTGCCTCGGCGCTGTACAAGCCCAGCTTCCCGGCCCCTGCCCCGGCGGCAACGAGCGCGGCGGGCGGCGACGGCGGGTCGGTGCTACTACTACCCGCCCACACCCACGCCGTCTCGGCGCCGGCCTGCAGGTCGGCGCTGACATACGCCAGCAGTTCCTCGTCGCGCAGGAGGGCGTCCTGCACGGCGGCAGGAGACGGCTGCGAATGGTGTGGTGGTGGTGGTGGTGGATGGCCGTACGGAGACGGGGGTTGTTGTTGTTGATTTGGCGAAGACGTCTGTGGCCGCGCGAGGTAGGCGACGATGTCGGCGCGGCGGGCGGTGAGGGCAGAGACAAAGAAGGCGAGGAAGCGGCCGCAGGGCACGGCGACGTCGCGGTGGTCGCCGATGGCGGCCAGCGCGCGGGTGCACGCGGCCGCCTGGTCCCAGCGGCCGGTGAGGAGGAGAAAGAGCGCGCAGCGGAAGATGTGCGTCGTCAGCAGGGCGGTGGCGCCGTCGGCGATGGAGACGGTTGAGGTGCGGGAGAGCAACGAAGCGGTTTCGAGCGCCGTGTGCATGCACTGCTCGACGGCGATGAGGCGCACGTCCGGCGGGCACGAGGGGAGGAGGTTGTGCCGGTGTAGGAGTAGGCGGGCGTGGAGGAGGTAGGTTAGTGGGTTGAGGAAGGTGGGGATCAGGGCGGCGGAGCTGGTGGGGTTGCAGGCCGGCGGAAATGTGCGTCGGCACGAGGCGAAGTGCTGGTCGAAGGTTGCGAGGCGGGTCGGCGCGATGACGGGCGACGAGAGGGCCCGGCCGAGGGCGGTGTAGGAGCGCACCACGTGGATGATGGCGAGGAGCGAGTGGGTGAGGCCCTCGGCGCCGTCGGGCAGCCTCTGGCCGCGTTCGGACAGATGGAAGTCGTCGATGGCAGCGGGCAGCGAGACGTCGCAGTCCGCATCATCGATCAGCATCGGTCTCCCGAGCTCGATGGCCAGGCTCCGGTCGAGAATGTAGATGGTCCACCACGTCCTTCTGCGCATCTCGTTTTCGATCAGAGACGGCGTCCCCGGCTCGGCGTGGAGCCCCAAATCCTGCGCCACCCGTACGGCACTCCCAAGCCAGCACCAAGCGGCCGATTTCAGGTTGAGCTCGTTCAGGGCGATCGTGACCAGCACCAGCGCGCGAGCGTGGTCCAGCTCGTGCTCGTTGGTCCAAGGATCGATCATCATCCGCGTCGACTCCAACAGGGAGGTGGCCGAGTACGCGCGGTTCGGGTCCTCCTCGGCGGCGGTGAATAGCCTGCCCACGGCCAGGACCGCAAAAAAGACCGACATGAAGGCCTGAGAAACGCGCAGCGAGTTTCCCTGGCGGTACATGCCGTCGATCGCCTGCGTGAACGTCGTCCAGTGCAGGATCGGCGTCATGGAGTGCGTCGAGGCGTAGTAGGATCGCAGCAGCGCCTCGGTGGTTTGGCGCGGGGGCAGTGAATGTTGAAAGTCCCGCGGCTCGGGGGCCGCAGCCTGGCGGTACGGTGCCGGCGGCTTCCAGATGCCGCGCGAGAAGTTGCGCAGGTTGGACCGCGCGCGCGAGAGATCGTGGACGCCCGCCGCCGGCCTCTTCTTGCGCTTCGGGGGCTGGCCGATCTCCGGCAGCTGCAGGGGCAGCTGCTCGACGCCGTCCACGTCCATTTCGAACTGGCGGCCGTCGCGCTCCTGCAGCATGCGGCGGAGGCTGTTGTTCTCGCGCCGGACGCGCTCCATCTGCTTCTCGAGGTCTTGCACCTGCTTGATAGATGACATGCGCCGGTTGGTCTCCTTGGTGAACTGGCACTTGACGCCCCGGCTCGAGCACTCGGAGCAGCTTGTGGTCTCAGTTGCGTCGCACTTGACCTTCCGCTCCCGGCACGCGTCGCAGCTGGGATCCTTCCTCCTCTGCCGGTACGCTCGTTTTTGAGCCTGCACGCTGCTGTTGCTGTTGTGGTGGGACGCCGACAGGCTGGCATGCGAAGGCCGGGGCGTGCCATCCACCGACTCGCCCGACGGCACCGAATCCCGCTCCATGAATGACGACGTGGATGTGACAGGCGTATAAGATTGGAACGAACTCGGCGGAAACTGATGAGCCGAGTGTAAGGGTGGCGGGATGGCTCTGGGGTGGTGGGGCGGCGGCGCCTGGCCGAGTCTCGCGCTCGGCGTCGCGCTCCTCGCGTCCACGCCTGATCTCATGAGGCCGCCGAGATACTGTTCCGTTGATTTTGGGGATGTGCCCGCCGAGAGAGCAGATGAGTCGTATGGCCGAGCCGGGGGGTTGGGAGATCGCGGGTACGAGGTGTGCGACGCAGACGCCATGGTGTCGGCTTGCTTTGAGAGCCAGTCTCCGGCAGCCAGATTTCGAACCGTCCCCAAGGCGCCCCCAGCTGAATAGAGTTGCGAGGGTTCCCGGCCGGCAAACATGCAGACGGGAAAGTCTTCGGATGAGTGCGAAGGGAAAAGAGGCCGGCGATGAGGGGCGTCTCTCAATGGGGGCACCTTCAAAGCGCGAGACCAGCCTGCCCTGCTTTCTGTCACTTTCCTCTCCCCACCAGACCCCGGAGGTTTCAATCCACCCAGCGGAGGATGCCGAGCACTAACGAGTGTGGATGGACGTCCACACAGCCTTCGATCGAGGACCAGGAACCCCACAGCTCCACGCTCTCCACACACTCATACACGCAACCAAAGCCGCGGGTGCGGGCAGACAGGCAAGCAGGCGATCGGCGAACACAACAACCGTGTCCTGGTCGTTCCCAAGTAGTATGCTCTCCTTTTCTCGGTGCCGTTGCCGGGCTTGCCCACGTAGCCTCCCCTGCAAGCGAGTGTTTTCGGCGGTCAAAACCTGCCGCTCAAAAGAAGGGACCCTGGCGAGGGAAAGCAGCAGGACCCTCCGGCCGTGTGTCTCAGATACTGGCGATGCTCGGTCCCGTCCCGAGCATGCTCCAGGGGGACGCGGGCGCGCGCGCCCGAGATCGAAAGTCCCGAGGTGGTATTTCGCGGTGTGTTGCCCAACGCCGTGCAACCTCAATGCCGCTCTTCCTGATCCCGCAGGTGCCGTCTGCCGTCGCCCTTTCGTCCCGGTGTTTCACGAGAAAACACGCAGCAAGCACTGTGTTTGTCGGCAACCGAGCCGCCTGGGGGTTACCGGGATGGCGGCGACACAAACGACGCGCTAGGGGACGCGGGCCCTATTAGTAGCGCCCGTGGGCTGGCCGGCAGGGCGGCGCTGCTGCAAGTTGCACAGCGCGGCGGCAGAAGGGACGCGGCGCGGCGGGCTTTGAGGTGAACCGCAGCGGCGGAGCGCTCAGTTTGGCGTGCTGGAGTGGAAACGAGAGGTGGCAGACAGGCGCACGCCAAGGCCTGCGCGTCGCCAGTTGGGAGCCGGGAACGAGCGAGAGAGAGGAGGGAGGGGGAGGGGGTTTGGTTTGGTCCCGAGTACGGTCGGCAGGATTTGGGAGGCGATCGAACCAGCGGCCACGCGGCAAGACGGCCGCAAGGGATTCGGATCGTAGGGCGCAACGCGCTTGCACACCCGTTCGTCTGTCTGCTCAGCGGTGGGGCGGCAACGGGCGCATGCAGCAGCGATGCGGTCGCGGGGTCAGGAGGATCGCAGTCGGGTTGGCGCGAACTCGCTGCTGGAGGAGGAGGAGGTGAAGGTGGCCGTCCTGGTCGCGGTGGTGGTGAAGGAGCAGGCAGCAAGGAGAAAGGCAACGAGGTCAGGTAACCACCTAGGTCGGTACTAGGTAGCCACGAGCCGGGCAACGTGAATGAATGTAGGTCGACGACGACTTTGCTCGCTCTGAACCGTCCCTGTGGGGACAGCTCGTGCCGCAAATCTCACCCTCCCGAGCCCCCATGCTCCCCATTCCACGCTACCAGCGTCCGGGGGCTCCAGTTCCAGAAACACGGTTGAACGTTACTGGTATTGATCAATTCATCAATACCACGTCAGGACCAGGGTTGCGAGTAGAAATGGAGCCAGTCCACAGTGAACTCCACGGCCTGTGTACAGTGTCCGCCAACCACGTCGGCACTTGGTACGCAAAGACGGCGTATTCCGAAGCTGAACAGGGCAGCGGCTGTCCTTCTCCAACCTCCCGTGCATCGCTGCATGTTCACCACCTACCTATTTCACGCGTCTGACGAGAACGCTGCTCAAAAGCAAGCAACAGCAACTCGGGCGCACATGCTGAGGAAGGGAAGGCCACAATCCCCGTCTCGCGCCAGCGGGATACCTGCTGTTTTGCATACTGTGTACTTTCGGCTTCCTGCCGAGCAAGAATGGCTAAACGGGTGTGCCGTACGTCACCGACATCACTGGGGCTTGGTGTCCTCGAACGCCATCTAACGCGGCAGCAGGTTGATGGCGCACCTCTCGTGGTGGTGTGGTTAGGGTGTGAGTGTGTGTCGAAGCGGGCCTATCACGCCGCCCTGCATTCCTGTCCGCAGAACATGCGGTGGGCAAGCGCACGGCAGTGCTTTCCGAGGCTGTCGGAACCGGGCAATTTGCTGATGGCTGAGGATCCCGGCGAGAAGTGACCAAATAACGAACACTCCTTGCATGTGCCGCCTCCGGCTTGTGTGCCTGTGTAAGGTATGTCATGTGCCTCAGCTTTGCAGTGGAAGAGCTGCGCCGTCGACCAGGACAATGGAAACATGTTCTCGACCGTGGATCGCAAAGCCTGGTTGGCCCTCGTCCAGACAGCCATGAGAAATTTGCGAACCAAAGGTTCTGAGTGTGCAAGTGCCCTCTGTCTGATGTCGCAGGAAAGGGGACAAATGGCTGAAGCAAAACGCGAAACGAACCGATAGACTGGACTCCTGGCACGTCGCTGGCCTCATGGGGAAGGACGAGAGGCCGACGCCCGCCTACACCGATGAGTTGGCTTGCCCGTCCGGCCTGTGCCTCGCGAATCTAACCGATCAGCTGCCTGGCTCTGTTTGCTTTGCACTTGGCCTTGCTCAGACGTTTCGGTCACAGCCGCTGCGCGAGAACCCACAGCGAACCACGGGTGAGAAGCAGCGCATTCTTTGGGACTGTGACAGGCCCAATCAGCGCTCCGACCAGAGATCTCGGGCGCGGTACGGGCACTGATTGGAACCGAAGAGGCAAGCCCGTCACGACCTGTCACGCCAAGTCGGCAGGCCGGCAAGATCGACAAGGCTCTCTTCCTCGCCCTCTGGGCGGCTCGGAAGTCGGGAGCCACGAGGTCGTAGAACGAGCGTACAGTGCGCGCTTTTCGGGTGAAATTGTCCGCTTCACATTGCAGCAGGTACTGAGTAGCTGGTTACGGGCTTGTAACGCTAGTACAGCGTCCGCCGGCAGGCAAGCGCTGAGGAGGGCTCCACAGCACCCGCCGGATCTTGGTTGAACGGGATGCGGGGATCCGCTCTCGGTGAGGTCGGCGAGTGGTGGGTATCGCCCGTCCGCCGCCAGCCAGTCCGGCGGGAGGAGGAAGTAAGAAGATGGCCCAGACCCGTTGACTCGATGGGCGTCCCCGTGAGAAGCTTCCTCTTCCTCTTCTTCTTCTTCGGTGAGGTACGTCTTGATGCGAGCAGGGCTTACAGGCACGCGTTCCGCTGCCGTCTCCGCCCCAGTCAGGGATTCCTGAAACCACGGGAGGAACATGGGCGGGAATGGTCGTTGTGGGGATGGTTTTCATTCGTGTGCGGCAAGCACCCGGAATTCGGCTCGATCAAAGCCAGAGACCCAATTGACGGAAACCGTCGGAGGATCCACCATTTGGCAATTCTGCACAGGTCGGCTTCGTTCCGTCGGCCATTTCTGCTGCGGCGCAGTGTATCGTGGCCCGGCCGCTGCAACCCATCCGCTAATAAGTTGGTCGTCTGGTTCGGCAGCACCAATCTCTGAGAGGCCGCCGTATTTAGAACGAGCCGATAGTTCGTCGCGTTGCACTAGCGTCGTCCTGGACCTTGGTTCCGTCCTGCAATGGCCCGACGCGGGTTGACGATTGCGATGCAAAGGCTGCCCAGGTGTGTACTGTGATACGCAGTACATCGTACTGTACCACAGTAAAGTACCTACGCAGTAGGTCCGGACAGCAATGGCAGGCCGCGACGTCTAGTTCGCTGCCTTTTCTTGGGCTGGTGCATTTTGCCGCCGACAAAAATCGATGATGTGCCGGCGCTCGGCTGATGAGTGAGGCTTTGGCGTGGGGAACTGGCACGATGCGCTCAGGGGCTTGTCGTCGCTGTCAGTGTCACCCAAAGAGCCGAGGCTTTTAGCGGCTGCGTCCATGCTGCGAGCTTCTTGGCCGCCTTTTCTCCGAATGAAGTGGATGGGCACCTCGTGAGCCATGGGGCTGCCTGTGTCTACACCTACACTACAGTTAGTCAGTTACTGTGCTGGGCGCGAGACACAGAACCTCCTCACCAGACTTGCCGGTTTTGGTGCGCACGGTGGGTACAGGGGCGGGGGTTTTGGAAGAGAACCGGCGTTCTTCTCTTCTCCCCAAGAATTATGCAATCATGCAACCGGCAGCCGCTGGCGAGAGGCACGCGGATGGCTGGACCCTGGAACCCTGCGCGCCATGCGCTGGGTTTGGCCTCGACCAAAAGCCGTCGAAGCGGCCCAGTGGGGAGTGCAGCTGGGGCCGGGGGCCGAGCAAACCTTGTGTGTGGTGCGCCCAAGGGTGGCACTGACCACCGCGCCCCGACCGTTTCAAGAGACAGCGCCGACAATGGCACAGATGGGCAGTGCCGCAGCGGGCAGAGCGTCGATCGGGCCAGGAGGGTGAGGCAAGGACCAGCGGCCAACCGGAGAACGCGGCAGTGCTCCCGGTTCCGATTTCCCGGCGCTGCACATGCAGTCGTCTGCGGGTAACTAACTAACTTTACGTTCCCTCCTGACTGTCGTCTACCTAGTGTCAGTTTTCGTGTACAGATGCAGTACGAGAAGACAGCATACGCAGCCGTTGAAGTACGGTAGGCAGAGGAACCATGTACAACTTACTCGCGGCTGCCACGCGTTCACCTCCACTCAGCCATCCTCGTGTCGTCTCGTGGCCCATCCCATCGCCGAGCCTGCAGTACTGCGTACATGGGATGTTGCACGTCGGAGCTTTCCGTTGCCAGAGGCTCGGCGACCGGCTCGTGCCTGCAGCAGCCGGCGAGAAGAAGGGGATCCCAGTCGTGGTGAAAGCGAAAAGCAGCTGATCTTGGCTCTGAGCGTTACCGAGGCGAATTGCGCTTGCCATGCAAGAGCCGCCCGTTTCAGCCTAGACTCCCCCACCTGGCGGTGCAGCCTAACGTTAACTTATCGCACCCTGCGCCGGGAAGTTGCGCTCCTGCCGCAGTCTCGCCCGGGCAGGCGCAACCTGCAGCGCAACGTCAAACCTGGAAAGCGCGAAGCTCTCACACTTCCTTGGTGGCCTGTGGAAGGTTGGATTTCCACGCACACGCACCGCAGTGCACACACCCCATGAGCGCCACCAGCTGAGAAGACCGCGCGGGACCGAGGCGGGAAGCCCACAGGTCTGCGGCGCTACAACCTACATTAGGCCCAGCCTGGGAGTTTGAACCAGCCGCTGAATCTGCCCCATTATTTGCCCAATTGAGCCAGATTTCGAGCCGTTCCTAGCGCGTAAGTTACAGACTCCAACCAGCAACGAGTGGTTCGAGCTTGAAAAATGTACCGAAGTGGAATCCCTCGTCAATTTGCCTTCAAGTAGTATAGTGGGTCAAAATACAGGCTGCTCTAGCCTGAAAACTGCATTTTCAGGCTGGCGAAAGATGAGCTGCCGCTGCCGCAGACCAAGTGCTTCTCACCAGCCTGGCAAGAGTACAACCCAGTCACGTGCCAGTGGAGCGACCCACCAAGAAGTACAGGCTGGTTCAAAACCCAGGCTGGGCCAGCCGGCCGTTATTTGGGCCTTAATTAAGGTACATACTTACCTGGAACTGACCCGGATTTTGGGTGCCTGGAAACAGGAAGAGGAAGCGACGATGCCACCCACCCCCATCGGACGCACTTCCCTCCGCTCCATCATCACATCATGCTTGGCCTTGGACCTCGATCAGTACCAGCGCCCAGTAGCCACTCCAGGGTGATGCTCAGCGACAACGCAACGGCGCCGGCCTCAGCCGCGTATTACTGGCATGCAAGTCGGAGTTTCTCCCCGTCCATGTCACACAAAATGCGAGACAAGGCACTCAACGGGCGTACCCAGGGAAGCGAGACAAGAGGCGCTGATGAGGCTGGTCTCCCACACCTGTCGGGAAAGATTGTGAAACACCGCATCCATGGCCGGGCACGGCAGTTGGCTGCCGCCGCGAATGGGCAACGGCAACGGCCCGGGCAGAAATCGCGTACGGTTCCCGACGCCGTTGGTAATTCGGTAAAAGGTTGTGGGAGGCCGCATGGCTCACCAACATTCCCCGACCAACGAGCTGCGCAGCCGGCCCAGCCCCGGCGGTCACGATGTGCTTGCTGTGCGCACGATAACGTGGCTCGATGTGCTGTGTATGCAGTGCAGCCCGCAGAGGCGGCTCGCGGCGGTTCGATGGAGCACAAGATGAAGCAGAAAGGCCCCGGAGGGATCGGGAGGCGGGCTAGAGCAGCTCTTGGCCAGATGCTTCACGGATACGGAGTAGTTACTGTGTGATCCCACGTCGAGGACGGGATGGGAAGAGCTTGCGGCGGCGAGTGGCTTACCACGGGCAGGCCCCAAACGGCGCAAACCACTCGAGGCGAGACCGTTGTCGTCTTTCTGGCAATGTTTCTTCCTTTGTCTCGGTACCTCGTTATTTCCACCCTCCCCACGTCTTCCAGCTCTCCCAGCTGTTGAGACCAAGTACGAGACGCCAGTTGGTTGATTACACTTGCGCTGCTGTGAGGATACGGATATGGATATCCAACCTACTCCGGATCCGTCACATGCCATCTTCCCGGGCTCTTCAAGACGTCGAGCCGGGAGATTGTGTCCTCTTCTTTGTCGGCTTGTCGAACGTCAGGGGTAACGCACATACTGCGTACAGTGCCTCGGCATAACCACTTGGTTTCCAAGTATACATGATGAAGACAAGCTCTGCCTAGTCCGGATTCGTTCACACCCGCAGCGCGCGGTCTTAGCTAGTCTTGCTTTCGGGCCCGCCAAACACCAGCCCTCAGAACTCAAGGAAGCTTGTTCGACCGTATCAGCCGTGTATAATTGACTTTCCCATGCAGGCATTGGTACTGTGTAATCACCCCGTACACAATATCTTACTGACACTCCACTTCAGTACGGAGTCCGCAGGCGGAGGCAGGCAACCTGTCGGATGCCTTCCGAAGCCTCAAGGCTGCCGCTCAGCGAAGAAGCAAAGGGAGGCGCGCTCGCGGAATGCAAACAAATCCTTCTTTCTTTTGCCCATCTGCTCTCCACGTGTCATCGCATGGCACCTCACCAACGGTACCGTCTCCCACGATATCTCCTGTCTCCGCCGAGGCAATTACTTACACTGTACACTAAAAGAGGCGTCGAGGGAAAGGCCGATGTTGCAAACCAGCCTGGGAGCCGGGGGCATCCCTGGCCCAGACCCGACTGTGTGGCATCCCGACGAGACGAGAGCCCCAGTACCGTGTTTCCGCTGCACTTCATTAATGCGCGCCATTGTGGACGCGCTAAACATGAGCTAAAGTGAGACCAACGGGCTCGACGCTGCACTAGCTAAAAAGGCCAATCGTCAACGGCCAGTGACCAAGCACGAAAGACACGCAAGTCCCCGAGATCGTCGAGATGAACGGCGCCGACCAGCCGGATGAACGAATCCACGGCGTATAATTAGCAACCATAAAGCGGCTCCTCGTATGTACATAGCCCTGTTCGGGGGTCACTTCCGCCTCCGTTCATCCGGACCCGTTCACCAAGATCGTCAAAAAGGGGCACTGGGGGCGGTCCCGACTTGCTGGCCAGCATCCTCTCAGTCAAGGATCGATATTCAAGGCTACCCAGCCTGCAGCCGCTCCACTTCGTTCCCAGTGGTCGGGCCGGCATCTGCCGTCCACTTCGGGGGGAGTATCCCGCCCGCCGAGCTCCGTACAAGTACGGAGTACAGAGTGCTGACTGTGCTGCATGCAAAGTACGATACAGCTGTAACTTACATACGGGATACTTGTTCGTTACTCGGTACAGCAGCGTCACGACCACCTCGGAGCCACCTCCGGTGTTTGCGATTCGCGAAAACAGTCGGGGGTGGCGCCCATCCATGGGTTGCAGCTCGTATCGTTGCGTGCAATCTGCGCTGAGGAGAAAAACAACAAACAGCCAGTGGATGCACAGTATGTTAACAGATCTCAACTTCACTGCGTCGCCTTGGGCGAAGGGGAGAGAGAGGGTGAGAGTGCAAGTGGCGGACCGTCACGAGCTGCCCGGATAGGGGGGGGAAGGAAGCGAGGGACAGCGTGTTTGATCCTGCAATATCAACCGGCGAACCCTATCCAGTCATTTTCAGCAAGACTGCCTAGCGAGCCGGCTTCCGGGCGGTGAATCTCCTGCGCAGAGGCGGCGCTGCTCGGGTCACATCCGGGGAAGCTTTCCGGGCCCCCCGTTCCGCCTGCCGGCAGCATCACACAGTATTGATCTGTCCGCCGGTCTGCCAGCAAGGTGATGGCAATGGAGAGCACTGAGCAAAGAGACATAGAGCGGCGCACCAAGCTTTTGCAGGCTTACACCGCAAGCCCGGCCTCCTAGATTTTATTTCCACCATAGTGAAATGGCTGTCCTTGTTACATTACCGATCACATCAGTCTCAAGCGCCGTCGGGGCCGGTCTCCGTCTCCGGGGCGCCCCAGCTCAGCCGAAACACAGAACAGACGGGGACATAGTTACTCAGGGCAAGACACGCTGGCTGTCTTAAGATAACAACACTCGCCACCTGACCTGTCTCCCCCCTCCCAACACCACACAACACAACACACACACGTCAAAGGCTCTGCCGGGATGTGGAAAAGCTTGGCGCTTCTCTAGACAAATCTGCGAGTTTGCTACTATGTTGCCATATCCCATCGCAATGGGCACAGACTTCTTCGTTGCAATGCAGTGCAGTTTGCGGCGTCGGTTGTCTCTGCAGGTAGTTTGCCGGCAATGTTGGTGCGGCCATGAGTGGAGGGCTCACAAGCGGAAAAGGGGCTCAGGGGCAAACCTGGAAGACTCAGCCAGGCGCATTTCCCAGCTGCACCTTTCACCGATCCCATCCGGATGGACGTGGCTAACATAAGACCTACATGATACGGGCCCTCGCAGTCCATGCTTCTCTCTCCCACGGTCCGGGGCCGACACCATGCGCCAGGCCCGGCAGGTTCATCTCGGTGTGCAATCAGCCTCCGAGTCGGCAGGCGTCAGGTCTGACAACGGCAGCCACGTTCGGAAACAAGAAGTGACGTGCGTCAAAGGCTGACTAAAACCGTGGCTCTACCCCATGCACCCGGTTCAGACTGGTCGATGAACTGAGCCAACTCTCAGGTTGACAAAACAAACCCCGACGTTGTTACACAGGGCTCTGCCTTCGGAAACCAAACTGACCGCGCTACAACTGGTTGATGCGAGGCTGATCGTGGGCCTGATAGTAGACAACTTGATGTCTTGATGTCAGCGGCTGTGGATTACCGCGTGCTGGACATGAGAATTAAGAATGTCCGGTGCATGCCCTCGGCATTATTTGTTGCCTCCCAGGTTACACGATCCGGGCAGTTTGGGATCCCGCCGCCCCGACACGAGCCATACCAACAAGCGGGCCGTCCCATACTGACCGGGCTTCAACAATCAGAATAGACACACCAGATGGCCGCGGGGCGAGCTTTAGAACACCGTGCTCGCAACCCAGGCGTGGCTACCGAGGAGACACACAAAACAACGCCGAGAGGGGTGCTATCGGCAGGACATCTGAGTCCCTCGGATGATCAACCGGGTTCTCACAGGGCACGCTTGCTTACACAATCCTGTGTGGGGCACGATCCGGGACAGTTGCACGCCCACCTGGGCGCTACACATGGCTTGCCCGCGTTCGCGATCGCGGTGACACAGCGTTGGTCGGTCCATACTTGTATACCGTCAGACCGTGTACGATACACGACTTATTCACACGCATTTCTGTCCCTGTGACACGAGACACAAATGCAGCCCGATCTTCCTCCTTCTTCAGAGGGCCCCCCCCCCCCCGGAGAAACATGTATCATCCCGGGCAGAAGCCTGCGTCATGGCTGATGACGTTTTGTTCGGGTGCTTTGGATTAGTAGGCGCCCCAATGCGAGCACGGCATGGCCCCCCGACGCAAGCAGGATCATCAGAAAGCTGACAGAGCCGAATGGGGATCCAACCGCAAAACTGCTCGGAGTTTTTCCACCAACGGACATGCTCAACCAATGTCTCGAATACCTACCTGCCAAACAGCCGGGCTTGGGTAGCTCTGGGTAAATATCAATGGCAGCCTCACTGAACATCCCCTCGGGCTGAAGCCGACGAGAGGCCAAAATTGTCGCCCTGGGTTACACAGCTGGCTGCTCTTCGGAGAGAGTGAGCAGAAGCCATCGTGGCCGCTCGCGCCCAACTGTGCAGGCGCCCGCGCGGCAGCGGATATTCACATAGTCTGGCTGCACGATAAGCGCCCGCGGTACAGCAGTGGGGGAGTAGGCCCATAAGGTCGGCACTCATCATTAGAGTTCGATTGGTGGTGCACACAAGCTTTCGAGGCGCAGGAGCTGCGCGGGTACCTTTACCCGCAGGGCTGTTCGGCGAGGAGCCCGATCGTGCCCCAGAAAAGTGATGTCCTGTCCGATCGGCGACACACCCGAGCCCGGGGCGGGATGGGGGGGCGAACATGGGCCGGCTTGCGACCCGATTTGGCCGGCTGGTGTGTCTTCCTCTGGCTGGACTTACACGACGGCAGGCGGTTGGCCGCGCGTGGTACTGGTGCTGGTTTCGTTCGAAGCGACGTGCGCCATAGCTGGCCACTAAGCTAGAGTTAGGTACTCAACTGGAGATCAGACGACACGGCGTGTGCGCCGTGTAAGTCGGCCACCGGCTCGGCACGGGCTCCGGGCGGGCGCACGGGTGGCGCCGGGACGGGAGAAAACAAAGAATCCACAGCGGGGCAGTTGCTCACTTCCACAACTGCCACCCATCCGCTTCCCGATTATTCTACTCTGTAGGGCACGGTGGGTCATCTCTCGGCCGATGCCGAACTGCAACGCAACCTCCGACTCCCGAGCTTCCCCAAGTTCCACCAGCTGGCGAGATGCAGTCTCCGGACGAGGGCGAAAGCGCTGACTGGGCCGCATGGGCATCTGTGCCATGGACGCGCCAGATCGACAACGACGACACCCCCACCCCCACCATCGGCTGGCACAAGACCGGCGTGCCCTACCTCCCACTCGGACAGGCCGACATCCTGCAAACCCTCGACATCTGGCTGCCCGCCACCCCAGCCGAGCCCACTCCTCCCCCTGACGCCCTCCCGCGCCGCCCAGGCACCTGGATCGTCTACATCCACGGCGGCGCCTGGCGCGACCCGCGCATCACCGCGTCCTCCTTCGCCCCAGCCGCCGCCCACCTCCTGCGCCGGTCCGCCAGGTCCTCCACAACCGCCATCGCAGCCCTCGTCTCCCTCAACTACCGCCTCTCCCCGCACCCCGACGCCCCGTCCCAAACAGCCCGCCACCCAGACCACATCGCCGACGTGCACGCCGCCCTGGCCTTCCTCCGCCGCCTCGGCCTGCTCACCAGCCCCTCTTCTTCCTCTGCCGCAGGAACAACCCACGGCAACAACAACAGCAACAACAACCCCTGGATCCTAACCGGCCACTCCTGCGGCGCCACCCTCGCCCTGCAATCCCTCATGTCCCCCACGCGATGGGGCCTCCCCCGCTCCCCTCATCCTGGCACCGGCGTAGTCAAACCAGCTGCCGTCGTCGGCTTCAACGGGCTGTACGACCTGGCAGGCTTTGTCGCGCGCCCGCCCGCGGGGTACGCCCACCTGCGCGAGGCCTACCGCGCGTTCACGGCGAGCGCGTTCGGCGAGGACGAGGAGGTCTGGCGGGCGGTGTGTCCGGCGAGCTGTGGGGGTGGGTGGGTGCGGGAGTGGGTTGGCGATGATGGTGCGGAGGGGAAGCGGAAAGGGGTGGTGGTCCTGGTGCAGAGCCGGGAGGATACGCTCGTGCCGTATGACCAGTTGGAGGCGTTGAGGGGGTCGTTGGTCGGGGAGGGGGAGAGGGTGGAGGTGAGGGTTGCTGAGGCTCGTGGGGATCATGATGAGATTTGGCAGCAGGGTGGGAGGATGGCGGAAGTGTTGTGGGAGGTGGCCAAGGGGTTGTGAAGGGTTGAGGTGGATGAGGTTGGAGTAGACGGGTTCGTAGACCATGCATTAAATCGGCGTGGATCGACATAGATATTCGCAGCCTTGACTTGAATCACCACTACGACGTGGCAACCCAAGTGCGCAGAATGATGGGCAACCTATGTTCCGCAGAACCATGTACTACCATAGCAGTCGGTTCTACAACCCGCTCGTCTGAGACACTCTCTAGTCCTTGTGGCACCAGGAGAAGCTATTCAATGCAAACCCGTCTATATGTTGACCGTATATTTACTCCGGATCATGCACCCGCGTCAGCCCCCCGGCGAGCCCGAGCATGCGCCGGCCCAGCAAGTCATCTGAGCTGGCAAGCTTCACCAGGCTCTTATCGTCGTCGTCGTCGTCGTCGTTGTTGGCCCTGCCAACGCGGCGCACGCCCCTCTTGCGCCGAGTTCCATTTCCGGCGCCATTTGACCCGCTCCCGGGACTAGCATCGTGGTCATCGCCAACCTGGCGGACCCGACTCGCGCTGCCCGTCGGCGTGAGGTCATCGTCCTCGTCATCCGGGTGACCGCCCTCCGTGTCCGCTGTCTCCCCCTTCCCCAACCCATCCACCCGCTCACCCCCCGCGTTCCCCTTCCCCTTCCCGTTCGCCTTCCCATCCCTCCTCCCCCGAGCTCCATCACCCACCCTCGCGCCACCTCTCGCAGCCCTCATCTTCGCAACGCTCATCTCCAGCGGGCGATCCTCATCCCCGCTCGTCGACTCCCTCCTCAACCTCCCCTCCTTCCCCGCAACCCCCTCCTCACCCCCGCGCTGCCGTCCCGCCCCCCCAAAGATCTCCCCCACCCACCCCGCCGTCCGCTCAATCAACCTCCACGCAGGCGGATACAGCGTGGGGAACTGCAAAAACCCGTGACTAATCCCCGGAATCAACACCACCTCGGCGACCTCCTTCTCATCCCACCCCTCCAACCCCTCCACCACCCCCGCATCACTCTCCCTGTACTCCATCCTCTGCCCACCACTCGCCAACAGCGCGGCGCGCACCCTCCTTAACCGGCCCGCGAAGATGACGGTGTCATCCACGAGCGGGTCGCGCTCGCCCGTGAGGAAGTATGTCTTGGGGAACCGCGCGAGCAGGACATCGGGCGCCAGGATCGGGGAGAGCAAATAGTCGGCGGAGAAATCGGGCCGGCTGTGCGGGCCCACGTACAGGATGATCATGGCGCGCATCGTTTCGGGGGTCAGCACGCGGTCGTTGAAGTAGGAGATCATGGAGGACATGGCTAGGCGGGTGCGCATGGGTTCGGGGTGGTGGGAGGCGCCTGGGTGGGTGGCTGTGGGGGGAGTTGTGGTGGGAGGGATGGAGGAAGAAGGGGCGGTGGTGGTGATGATGGGGGAGGGCGGTGCGGGCGGGCCCTGCTGCACCTGGCTCCAGGTTGTTGAGCCTGCGTGGGCGTATTCCGGGGCTGGGTCGCGGATGTGGGTGGTTGAGGCGGCGGCGGAGAGGGGGTTGCGGTGGTGCGGGCTGCTGCTGCTGCTGCTGCTCTCTTCCGGGCTGGAGCGGGAGCGGCCGGACGACGGCTGGTCGTCCTCGTCGTCGGACGGGTGCGGCGTGCCAACAAGGTCGTTGTACTGCGACGTCTTGCGCTGGATGATGCGGCGGTTGGTGCCACGCATGCGGCGGTCCTTGATCAGCGCCATCTGCTCGTCCGACATCCAGCTGCCGATGTTCATGTCGAGCGCCGGGTAAAATAGAATCAGGCCGTCGGGCACGGGCAGGTCTGTCTCGCCTTGGAAGCGGCGCACCGGGGACGAGCCGCTCTCGATAATCATGAGCGTCGTGGACGTGGCCAGCGTACCGCCCGCGCTGTCGCCCGTGATGACCACTTTGGGGACCTCCCGCCCGGACAGGCCAATGCAGCGGCCGCGGGTCTTGATGATGGTCGTGTACACGTCGTAGCACTCGTTCAGCGCGTAGGGGTAGGGGTACTCGGGCGCCTTCTTGTAGTCCAGACTGAGAACCGGCAGACCCGTCTTGGCGGCCCAGGCGAACAGCTTGTCGTCGTTGCACCGCGGATCCATGGCCACGAAGCCGCCGCCGGGAATGTCCAGAACGATGCGGCTGTGGTGCTCGAGCTCGGACAGCGGCCCGTCAAAGTACAGCCACGCGGAGACGGGCTCCTTGTAGTCGCTGGCGGCCGGGCGCGGGATGCGGATGGCGCGGGGCGGCCAGCGGGTGAAGCGCGGGCGCAGCAGGCCCTGCAGGAAGCGCAGGTAGGGCGAGTGGCTGCCCTTGTTCCAGCTGACGCGCATGTGCTCGACGGTGATGTTGCCGCGCACCTTGCGCACCTTCTCGTCGGCTTGCTCGGCGGCGATCATGTAGAAAACGGAGAAGACGATGCTCGCCAGGTCACGCAGCGTCTTGTTGCCGATCTTCATGGCGGTCCAGAAGCCCGCGTCGAGAGCGGTCAGCACCCAGGTGGCGCGGAAGTAGGTGGCGTCGTACATGTTGGCCAGGGGGTCGGGGCTCGCGAGGCCGACGAGGGTGCTGAAGTTGCGGGCGGCGTAGAGGTAGATCATGGTGATGACGACGGTCTGCCAGGCCGTGAGCCGGCGGGACAGCATGCGCGACAGGAAGCGAAGCAGCGGCGGGCCATGTTTGTTACCCCTGCGTGACTTGTTGTCAGCCAGCCGGATGGGACGGAAGCACTGGGAAGGGCTGTAAGGAAGAACAACGTACCGAACGACGTAGGCCGACCAGAAGGCCAGCACGGCGAGGACTTGCAGCCTGCGCGACTTGACCGACGGCCGCCCCAACAAGTGATCAATCATGTTGATGAGGTATTTGCGGACATAGGTTCAAGCTCCGCCGGGTCCGGCTTGTGCGACGGGATCTGGGAGTTAGGCTGTCGCCAGACAGACAAAGAAGCGGCTTCAGGGGTAGGCGGGTACCGAGTGGACTCGGACGTGGTGCTGAAGAAGCACTGAAAGAAGCTCACGGCCCAGATGATAGGAGGTCAATCCGCAAGCAAGAGCGTGATCCGGTTGGAGAGGGAAAGTAACTAATGGCTGTAACGTTGTCCTGCGTTCCCGCACACGACCCCATTCCTCCATTCCTCGGCGCGGCCGGCCGTTGCTGAGCCGCCGGAATGCGAAGGGCCGGGGCACGAGTCATGGCGTCACGGGACGGTTGGGTCTGACATGTGAAAGTCGACCGAGGAACAATGCCTCTGCGCCGTTTTGAAACGCGTGGGGTGCTTGTGTGGGGAAGAACGCAGGGCAAGTCGTGCCCCACCGTGGGGAAGCCGTTCACATGCCCAACGGTGTATTGGTGCGGTTGAGCCTGACGTGAAAAAGGGCTTCTTCTGTTAGACTTCGCGATTGGAATTGGCATGGATTGCGACGAAGGTTAGACGCACTCAATGTTGCTCGACTGCGATTCGGGGACCGAATTGAGTGTCAGTGCTGTCCGCTGTCCGCCTACACCTACACCTGTCTCTGCCCAACGGGACCTTGTCAATGGATTCTGGATTGCTTTTTCCCATCTAAACTTCCTTTTTTACTCAGTATGTTTAATTCCTCGATCCTTATTTCGTTCTGTTCCCCTCTTCTCTCCTTTTTTTTTTTTTTTTTTTGGAAAAACGCCAACTCGTTGGAATTACAGACTATGCACCGCTTATTCCAAGTACGAAAGCCAGGGTTCAAATCTTGCTCGCGCACAGCGGACGCGCCGGCTATCATCTACACAGCGAAATCATCGATGAGCACGACGGCAAATTGGCGACGCCAATACAAGATCGCTAGGCTACCTACAATGGCGGCATAGATGCTGCAGGCTGTTAACAGCGCAGGCTAGGCCAAAAGCGTGCACGGCTCTACACGTGTAAAATATTCCCTTCTCCATGGCTCGACAGCAGCCGGGCACACAGCGAAAAGAGAGATCCATCTCTGGATTGTGAGACAGCAAAAATTACGACCAGAACGGCCCCGAAGGACAATTCAGCGTGACCAGGCGACCGCGCTGTGCAATGCAGGCCAATCACGCTGGTACTCCTGCTTCTTGATCCAGGAGTACCTAATCAAGGTAAGTATGAAGAAGAAAAAGGAAAAGAAAGGAGCAAGAATTGTGGAGGGCGGCCGAGATCTTATAGGCGCTGCGTGGTGGTCTGTGCACGCCTGCAATTTGCAGAATCGCCCGGGTGCGCAAAGTGGCCCGAGCTCGCTGGCTGATTCAGTTGCCTGCCAATCCTGCCAGGTGCTCATCTTCAATCCGGGGACTGTGAAGCACTCGCTGCCTCGTTTCTCAAATAATCCCGGGACACAGAACTTGATCCTCCATCGACCACCAGCGCGTGGTTCGAGTGTCATCTTTGCCAGAGAACGGCTGAATTTACCCACGAATGGTTCATCCACAGCCTCTATCATGGCTTCTTCGCTGGGCATCATACAGAGGCGAACACAGCGATGCAGACATTCGAGCCAATTCGTATCATTTCTAATATTGATCATGTTGACTCATTAACTTCATCATTATTGTATCAATTGACGAGCTAGTCTCCCGCGACATCTTGGTTGCAGCAGGCAAGGCGGTAGGCCATTCATGACCCGGCAAACACCAATCGAGTGTGGCGAACATCGCAAGTCCCGGGACATCCACGAGGAGACCGCTCCCGCTTCCCCCCCCCACCACCACCAGCAAGCAAGACACACAGAGCACGCAGACCGCGCTCAGATATCCTCGCAGGCGTCCGCGGTGGTGGTGACGGTGACCGTGGGCGTGGGCGCCGTGGTGACGGTGCCCGTGACGCCGAAGCACGAGCAGGCCGAGACGTACTCCTCCGCGTTGGCGCAGTTGTCCGCGTAGTCGGGGATCGAGCTCGGCACGACGGTGACCTGGCGGCCCGCCAGGAAGGGCGCCACGTACTCGACGCCCCGCGCCGGGTGCGGCGGCGTCGGCTTGGCGTCCGTGTCGACTGTCACCGTGACGGTGCTGTCGGACGTGGTTAGTCTTGGTCTTTGCTGGGTGGTTGGGTTGGGTCTCCTTAAGGAGTGGATGTGAAGGGGTGGACAGAAGGAGAGAGAGAAGAGAGACTCACGTCGCGGCGGGGGTCACGGTCGTGCGCAGGAAGCTGGAGCAGTCCACCGAGCGGGACGAGAGCGGGAGGAGGCCCGGCCGGGTGCCCGTGACGGCACGGTTGCAGTTGTTGCCGGCGCAGTGGCGCTGCTCCAGGACGGCAGCCGCCGCGAGGGAGACGAGGGAGAGAGCGACGGCGGCGAACTTCATCTTGGCGGCTTTGCGGGGATGTCTCTCGGATTGGGCTGGAGATGCTCGGGGAAGGAGGTGACACACTGCGTCGTATGAGGCGCACCTGGGGCCGTGGTATCTGTCTTATACCCGCTCGCTGGACCGGGTCTGTGGTTCCTGCCCTAGTCCTTCGAGAACCAGCTGACTGCGTCGCTACTGTGGTAGCTCCGCCCGCCCCGTCTGCTGCGTGTATCCGGGCGTATCAGACGCCGTGCCGGCGTATCCCGAACGGGCAGCTCGGGCAGCCAGCCGCAGGGCCAGGAACACCCCATGTGCATCTTGGCCCGGATCGATGCAGTGCGACGTTGGGGTTTGGGGGACCAAACTAGCCTGCGTATTCCCCTCCGGATAATTGCGCCTCGTGTGCGGGCGCGATCCTGTGAGCGGAGGCTCTGCAGGATACCAAGCCCGCGGCGTGGTCTTGGCTCTCCGGCTGTGCTGCGGAGCGGAGAACGTAAACGGCCGCTGGGCATTGCGCGTAGCTCGGAGAGACAAAAGGTTCAGCTCAAATCTGACTTTCAACCATTGGAAACGTCGGGGTGTTCCTGGCGATCATTGACCAGCCAGCCGACCCTCTCGGGGAGTGTTGTGTTCCTGCGGATCAACAGCAGCTCAGCTGCAGCTTGCCGTCGTCATCCTTCACCTGTCCCATCTCAAGCCGCCCCATTCGAGAGCACAAGGACTCGATGCGGGGTAGCGGGTGCTATCTGCGGATCAATACGACTCTGGCCGCTGGTTGCATGCAACCCTCGCTAGGAGACTGGGGCCGATACCTGGAGCGGGACGATGTTGATGGTTCCCGCCGGAGTTACAACATGGCAGACGGCGGCTTATTGGGAAGGTTCATCCAGCCACCGGTTGAATGAGTCGGTGAATGCGTCTGTGCGCCTAGCAGCAGTCGAGGTAGCTGCTTACCTACGCCCAGCACGACCCAGCCTAGGTTACGCGACGAGAACCTGCGACATAAGCGGAGGAGAGAAAGGGAGGAATCGGAATAATCTCCTACTTGCCACTGGGACCAGCAACGAAAGGACCTTCTCTCTCTCAATAACCGACAGAACACCGGGTACATGTTGCCGCTCTGAAGCCTGTTCCACCAATTGGAGTTGCGCTTCGTAAACTATCTCTTCATAACCATCTGTAGGCCAAGGTGCGGCAACATGCAGGCCGACCGGGTAAAGGGCTGGACTTTGGACACTGCAACCGGACTGAGCTGGTTGGTTACCAGACCAGAAACTGCCCAAAATAGACGGGGCTAACAACCCGTCTTTGTCAGTCCTCTGGTCAACCTCCATTCCCCGAAGAGGAAAGACGCGGACCATGACAACGGCCTTGGAGCGAAAGTCAACAATGGCCTCTTCTGCCGTGGCCTCCCTGGATACCCGGCTTCCAGGAGCTGGGAAAGACATGGCAAGCCCAGCCCCAAGTGAAAGGCGGTGAGTCTCTAGAGATTGAATACAACGTCTCTGGATCCCATCAACCCGTTCGGATATATGACGTTGTCCAACAGGCAAAACACAGCAGAAAGTCGTTGCTCACATTGGCACTGCCACTGGTAGTACAAAACTGTGTATATGCCCACCAGGACCCAGCCCAATGAGGCTCTTGGCCCTAACACAACGCACCGATTCACGACCAGACACTGAGAGTCATGACACTGAAGCGACTGTCCCCAATACCGACGACTTCACCCCATCCCTTCTGCGCATATGCATCCAACCAAGTAGGTACCCGATAGCCATGGGCCAATCTCAACCCAAAATCCGGTTCAAATGTAGGAACAAGTGAAACAGAAAAAAAAATGGACAATGAAAGAAGCCACACCAAGTAGGCAACGGCGTCTAAGTAAAGACAGTCGACCAGCCAGCGCGTGTACATGGTCGGCCAAAGATGGGGTATCCAAGAAACCGAATCCGACACAAAACAAGCACCAAGCCACACAAACCCGGATCGACACGAGAAGGCTTCCACATGAACACATCAGCTCCGTCATATCACCAGAAAACATGTCGAATGACCGTCCTCAGCCCTGAAGTCCCAAAGCAGCCGAGGCCCTCCCATCAGATCTCGTTGGCCTCATCCACGCGGCACGCCCACAGCCACCACAGCACCGCCTATCCGACGCCAGCCGCGTCCCTCCCCAGTCATCGCACTCCTCACGCACCCTGCTGCCCTTCACCACCACCACCACCACCACCACCCGCACCCAGCCCCGCAGCCGTCTGCCCGGCCTGTTGGTCCCTCCGACCATAATACCCATGCATAGTCGCACCACCCTCATGCCCATTCTGATTCCCAGCGCCAGCCGCAAGGTCCTCCTCATCCAACGGCGCCAGCCCCAGCCCCGGCACCGTGGGACTCGCCTGGCCGGCAGGCGCCGCCAGGCCATAACTATCGCCGCTGCGCGTCCGGGCGTGTCCACCCCCACCACCACCGCCACCCCGACTGACACTGGCGTTGCTGCTAGACCTACTACGCACACCACCACCTCCTCCAGCATTCCCACCAGGATGATATTGCGACGGCAACTCAGCGTAATACCCCCCGGACGCCTCCAGCTCAGGGATGGGACTGGCCACGCCGCTACCACCACCCGGAACAAGCGGGCTCAGCACGCCGCCGCCGGGATCGCTACCGTCGGCGGAGAGCTCGCTGGCGTTGCTCTGCTGGCGCCAGTGCTGGTGGTAGGCGTAGCCGCGGTGGTGGGAGGAGGCGGCGGTGCTGTCGGCGGTGCCGCTGCGCATGCGGGACGCGGACTGCTGCATCGCGGGTTGTTGTTGTTGTTGGTGTTGGGGCGAGGAGGCGGGGTTGCCGGGGAGGTTGTGCACACGGTCCGGGAGGTCGAAGTAGCCCGCGTTGGAGTCTGGGCTGGCGTGGCGCGAGCGGGGGTCGTTGTTGGTGTTTTCGTTGTCGGTGAAGGGCGGGAAGGTGTGCGGCGACGGGGTGAAGCCGGTCGAGTCGGCGCGGCCGCGGGTGTGGGGGGTGGGTTGCGGGGTGCCGGAGGCGTTGGGGCTGCTGGCGTGGTGCGGGTTGTTGATCATCAGCGGGTCGACGCTCATGTCGTCCATGTCGGAGTGCAGTTGCCGGCCGTAGTGCTCCATCTGCGCCTGTGACTGGGATTTCTTGGTCTTCTTGCCGCTAGAGGAGCCGTGCTTGGATTCGTAGATGGTTTCGACGTGCCTGAGCTTGCGGATGATGAGGAATGCGGCGACGACCACGACGATCAGCAGGATGACCACGCCGGCGATGATACCCCCGATCGCCCCGCCGCTGAGCCCACCGCTGGCTTCGCCGGTTGGGGAGCTTGCGGCCACTTTGGTCACGCTGCTTGGGATGAACTTAGCGGCGACATTGCCATCATCGGTGGGTAGACCAGAGGGCGGACTCGGCGTGGCTACCGTTACAGCCACCTGCGTTGTCGTCAGGGTGTGGGAGCCAGACGTTGTCGTGATGATTTGAACGACGGTTGTCGTGACTGGGACGGTTGAGTAGCAGGCGTTTGCGGCACAGCCCATGCCATTGGGGCAGCATCCGTAGTTCAGCGACGACGGACAGAGGAAGTGGTCGCTGGGGCACTTCAGGTCCGAGGCGGGAGCGCCTGCAGGCGGAAGGCACGCATCACCGTTCCCGCAGACGTAGCCGACGGGGCAGCAGCCCACTGTGTTCATGACAATCGAGTCAGGACTCGGGAGCAATAATCAGTGCCATTGCGGCGCAGGGGACTCACCTCCGCCGTTCACCGGCGCACAAGCGAAATACCCAGCTTTGTTGCAGGCGGTCGTCGGGCCCGCGGTCGTCGCGTAGCACGAGTCGGTGGCGCAGGCATATTTTGACGGACAGCAGCCGCCGCTCAATGTCGCCGGGCATCCGGTGTACTCGCCCGGACAGGTGCCCTCATCTCGTCGGACCGGGTGTGCCGTCACCTGGGCCTTTGCGATCCTGTGCAGGTGGTCCCATTCCCTTCCAGCATGCGCCGCCGATGCTTGTTCGAAAAGGGCGGAGAAGAGAAACAGGGCGCAGGCCGAGCACGACCAGACGCTGCGCATGGCGGCGTCAGACTCGTCGTTAGACGATGTTCGAGCTCGATACCGGTGCTTATCCGGAATCCCGGTCGGTGCTTCTCCCTGCAATTGGGTCAACCGGGCGCGGACGGGGCCGTGCAGGTGTGACAGGCGGCGCGGGGCTTGGGCGCGGGCCCTGGCGTGGTCCGTACTTGTATATCGCCGCGGCGCAAGGGGGAAACAGTCGTTTGCTCGTTGTCGGTCGCTGATTTGGGTCGCTGGGAAGGCGTTGACCCGAACACCACGGAATTGAGCAGGCAGCCTCTTTTTTGTTTGTTGAGGGGGGGGGCTGAGCATGCCGAGCGCCACGAGCTAACTCCCTCCACGTGTAGCTGATTGGGACCTCACGGCGGTCGGGGGTTTTTGTCGTAAGCGATTGCCGGGGTCTTACACACCAACGCCCGCGCCCAGCCCCCAAGATAGGGCTGAGATGGGATGCTCGGGGGCGCACCGCTTGTCTCCCGGCGCGCTCAGGTCGTGGTGTCGAATGTGTCGGATTGATTGGGATCAGACTGGGTTGAGCTAAAAGGCCATCAGGCCAGCCAAGCCCTGGCCAGCGAGGGGGACCGATGGACCCAGATCGGTGGGAGCGATCGTCGATGCTTCCAACCGCCCACGACTTGACTGAGCGCAGGGGTGGTCGCAGCCAGCGAGGTGAGAGGGAAGGCGACGGGCGAGGGAACGAATACGTCTTCCTCCTCGAAACCACTGTTCGCGTTGCGGGACAGGCAATGCCTCAGACGGTTCTGCATTCGTCAGCCGCGTGGCGATTGGCCCAAGTATCAGCGATGCCTTCCTCGGCGGCCGTCTTGGCTCGCTGTTGCATCCTTCGTGGACCCGTACATGCTGCATATCCGCAGAGGCTGCCCGAACGAAAGAGAACAGCGAGCGGGCTTGAGAGAAAAGGGAAGGGAGGGCGAGGCCACCAATGGCGTGTGTCGGCGCGTGAGTCGAGGGGCAGCCAACTGCAGAGCACCAAGGTTGCAGCGGGCGCGTCGGCGATGCAGGACTGGGGCGGGGCACCGAGCCGGAGGGTTGCGCATGCGTCTCGGTCCAGAACCTTGAGCACTCGGAGAGCTGGCCTCTGCGGAGAGAAGGCTCCTGGATACAATAATAAACCGCTTGGCTTGGCGGTGGAATTGGAGTCCTTGTTGTCCAGCACAGCACAAGCAGTGGCTCGAGAGTGGCTGACGACGCCAGCCAGCGTCTTGTGTTACCGGCGAGCCGGCTAAGCTGAGACGACATGTCGACCCGTCAGAACACACAGTATGGACCTAGGTAGGTATTTGACGATCCCCTTGAGAATGGGAACTCGATCGGCGGTTGCCCCATCTGCCCCTCTGCTCGACACTCCATCTTCAAGGTTCCCCGCCTTCCACGTGTGAGGACCGTGGCGAGCGGGCACCTAAACGGCGGTGCCTGGCAGCCTGCATCCCGGATTGCAAGTCGGGACATTCCATCGCAATGTTCTGCCGCATTGGTCTCAAACGTCCTGCCGTGCACGGCATTGTGCGCAATTGGCCTCGGAAATTTTCACTGTTGCAAAAAGCTCTCCAGAAAGCAGGCAGGAAGAACCGAAGGTGGATGTGGGGAACGAGCTTCGAAGCTGCTGAAGCTGCCTGGAACCCCCAGCTGTCGTCTGGCAGGGGTGGATTTTGACCGATTCGGCAGTCCGCGGCAGCTGCGCTGCTGCAGAGGGGTTCATACCCGGCGGGACCCTGCAATAACCCGTCCCAGCTGCTGCTGCTCAACCCAAAGAAATTCCCCGTGTAGGTCTTTGCTGTCGTCGCATCGTCGAACAGAGATCGTGGTCCTCTACCTCAGCATCGCCTCGGCGCAATATCCGGCTCAATCGAGCAAATGACCGGGCCGCCCAAGATTCCCGTGCACACCGCACGCCTCGCACGGACAGCGGCCTAAGCGATCAACTCCATGCTGCCGCGCATTTGCGTACGCAGCAAGCTCTCCATGTGCTTCTGCCAGACACTCCCGAAACCGATGCTGCATCCTGTCTCAAAATGTCTGACTCTTTGTGCTGTCTGTTCGTCGTCCATTGCTCCGTGGAGATGGCCCGGGCGGCAACAGGGCACCCAGGACCCGACACCACCCCGCAGGCCGACCGTTGAAACCCAGACTCGATGAGGGGACGGTCGGCGCTGGATGGCGTCCGATGGGTTCGATAAAGTTGTATGGGGCATCGCCTGCCAAGCTACTGCATGACGCGCTACCGCATGCAGGTCCGCGGGCGGTGCTCCGTGTTGGAGGTCTGGAAGGTCATGAGACGGCGCGCGTACCCAGCATTGGAACCGTGATGAGTATTTGCTCCCTGACTAACATTCCCTGGCCTATTAGTACTTATCCACAGTAAGCAGGAGCCAGTACGATGCCCGGATGGTCAACGATTCGGGGGCGTTGATGCTGCAGTGTACTCCATGGACTGGCTACAACTAGCTCTCGGCTGTGCACGAGATGCAGGACACTACCGAGGCGGTGATGACAAGTGATGTCGCCAACCCTGGGGAGAGCCTAGGGGTGTCCCATTCATCCGTCAACCCGTGGCCGCTCCGTTGCCTGTAGCGGAAGGAGGAGGTCGTGTCGCCCAGAAAGGAGCGGAGACCCTCCCCGATCCCCACGCTCCACTCCCCGCCCAGCTTTCTCCGCAAATTCGACCTTACCGAGGGGGAAAATTGGCCGGTGCGATTGGTCATATGAGCCCCCAACGCCCTGACAAGGGAGGCGAACCTGGAAGCATCATGTGGGTGCACCCCAAGCCGGGACGCGACCCCATCCGACCACTTACCCGGAACCTTCACCTCGTTCGTTCAGCAAAAGAACGACGGATCACTGACCTGCTGTCTTGCAACGCGCCTTCGGTTAGAGATTCGTTCGGCCCTTCAATATCCGCATACACAGCACACGTCTCGCCAGCTCGGCTGCGGCACTCAGGTGGCGCATCGTTGACTGCCGCTCGTTTAAATCGCCGCAGTGCCCCGACAGCTTGGATGGGGGGAGGGGTACGCGGAACAACACCAGGGGCGGGAACTGTCCACTGACTGCCGGACGTCGAAAATCGATCCTCGAGAACCAAGACAGCGAATCCCGAAATCTGGAATTGGCTGGTATAGCTATCTCGGAAGCCATGTTGCTGTACACGAGGCTTGCGGCTCCGAAGCAGCCAAAGCGACGATCCAGAGGCGGTACGTCGTCGACATCAGCCAGCCACCCCCCACTTTCCTTCCCGCCCCCTTCTGCGGTTCAACATCCCCCCACGGAATCCTGTCAGATAGGGGATTAGGGGTCTGCGTGTTGTTGTCGGGCACTCGTGACTAACGGCGCGCTCGTTGCTCACCTGCTAGGCTGTGCATATTGGTATGTGATATCTCCTGTCCCCCTCCTCCCTATTGTGCTTTTCTGCTGTTACAGGTCTCATGGCTGACCGCGTGTGAAGCAAAGAAAAGGTCCGTCAAGACCAACCCCCAACATCGGCGCTGCGGTAAGCGGCGTACACCAGACAATTCGGCTGACGCCCGCCGCAGAAGAAAAAGTGCGACGAACAGAGACCGAAATGCAGCCGCTGCGCTGAGCACGGCGTCGAATGCGCTTACGAGGCCGTGAAACCTCGCCAGCGGAGGAGACGCGAGTCGGCGCCGCTGGGCTCGATCCGAAGCTCTCCCAGCCTGCACTCCATCTCGCGAAGGCTGTCGGAAGTCAGCCATTTCAGTCACGACCACGATATCGACTACTACGGCGGGCTGCTGTCGTACGCCTTGGAGGACCCTCTCATTCTGAGCCCCTGCGACAGCCATTTCGAAGGCTTTTCGCTGGCCCCCTTCTCGCCGACCGAATTTCTGGATGGCCCTGAGGACGATGCCGGCTCCGAGGACGGCCAGGTGGCCACTAGCACTGCTGTCATCCCTCGTGCGAGGTCGCGGAATCCCGACCTCGCCATGATTGCCCCCTGCCCCGTCGGCTCGCCGCTCCTCGATTTCTCTGCGCCCATTTTCTCAGAATTCTCCGATCGACAAAACCGGCGAGCCCTCGTGGATCACTTCTGCAACGTCCTGTCCCATCTCATCGTCTTTCGCGAGGAGACTGGGAATCCGTTTCAGCAGCTGGTCCTCCCACTGACCCGGGGAGACTCTCCCGTCACGTACGCCATGTTCGCGCTGGCCTCGGCCCATTTAGAGTACCGTGGCGTTGAAAACGCGGAGAAGTCGCTATTTTTCCACAACCAGGCCATCCGAGGCGTGGCGCAGCTGATTGAGAACAGCAGCAAGGCCAATCGGAACGAAATTCTGGCGGCCATCATGTTGCTGGTCTACTACGAATGTGTAAGTTTCCCCACGATTGCGCAAGCTGCAACTTGAATACAGACTCACAGATTCGCAGCTTGTGCAAAAAGGGCACTCTAACATCGTGGCTGGCCATCTCAAGGGCGCCCTGACTATAATGGGCAGCGCGCCTGGGACGGCTGACCCCACCAGTACCTTCTTGGAGCGCGTGCGTATTGCCGTTCGGTCGTCATGATTTCGTTCTCACACGGGTTTCAGGCATTCCGATTCTACGACGTGATCACAGCCCTCTCAAACGGCACCCCGCCGCTCTCGGCGGCGCCCACGCCAGGATGCTTGCTCCCGCTCTCTCCGCTCGGCGCACCGTCCGCCTCGCCGCTCTGCAACGTTGACACCCTCTTGGGCATGGCCACGACACTGTGGCCCATCATCCACCGTCTCGCCGGCCTGCGCGCGCTCAAGACAGAGCTCGAAACCGCGCTCGGCGCCAACGAGACGCCCTCCAAGATCGCCGTCCTCCGCACCGAGTTCGAGTCCACCGCGCAGGCCATCGAGTCCGCCCTGCTGCAGTGGCAACCCCAGCTCCCGCTCGGTTTCGTCCCGGACGACATTGACGTCCTCCCTGCGGACGCGACTCCCGACGCCGAGCTACAACCCGACCTTCCCGCCGACCCTGCCAACAACGAGACCACCCCGACTCCTACCCCGACAACAACCAGCACAACGACCACCGCAACAACAACCGACCTCCCCTCCACCCCCACCCCTTCTTCCTCCTCCTCCTCCCAACCCACCCCCTCCAACCCAGCCGAACACGCACGCATCGCCTCAATCCACCACAACGCGCTCGCCTACCGACACGCCTCCCTAGTCTACCTCTACCGCACGGTCCTCTCGCAACCGCGCGCCAGCGCCGCCGTACAAAACCACGCGCGCCGGGCGCTGGTGCACTGTGTCGCGACGGTCGGCCACCGCGGGCCCATGTCCGCCCTGCTCTGGCCGCTTTTTGTCGCCGCCTGCGAGGCGGTCACGCCCGCCGACCGCCGGCTGGCCGAGCGCGCGTTTGTGGAGGTGGAGAGGAGGCAGGGGATGCGGAATATTGATCGCGCGTGGGGAATTGTGGGGGAGGTGTGGCGGAGGGGGGATCGGAGGGAGAGAGAGGGGAGGGAGGGCTTTGATGGGGGTGAGGGGGGTGGAGAGAAGAGGGAGAGGGAGGGGGGTCGTGGTGATGAGGAGGAGGTGATGGGGGATGGGGTGGAGGCAGGGGGCGGGGAGGAGATGTGGCGGAGGGTGTGCCGTGAGATGGGGGTTAGTATTGTCTTTGGGTGAACGGGAGCAGTGGCTGGTTTGGCTTATGGGACCTGAGTTGTGGCATGGCTTTGCGCGCTGGCTGCAGACCGCTGCATACGGCTCCTGGGGGTTTGTTATGCGGGCGGGCGATGCGTTGTCAATGGGCGCTGGTCACGACTGCGGGTCGCGTGCGCTGCACGCGGCTCATCTCGCACGCGGCATCCAGAGGCTCTGGTTTGATGTGGAGCAAGTGGTGGCGGCAGGTCATGGATGGCGGTACGCCAGGGGCTTTGAGACCGGTCCAGGGCCTTTGGCCGTGGGGTCCATGTTGAAAGCCAACAAACAGGATATCGACGTTTTGGAGTACGATTTCGGGCTGTTCGATGCGGTGAGTGGCTCGGCGCCGGAGGGCGAAGGAGTACGGATATTTGGTTGCTCGGCGCATATCAAGGAGGTGAGGGGCTTATTGAAAAGCTTGAAGGCTGGGGAAGGAATCAGGGGTAGGGGAAGGGGAAACCAACACAAAAACAGAGGATTTATGGTGGTGTGCCATATCCTTGGGCAAAGAGCTCAATGTCTAACTGTATAATGGCGATGATCAATACAGCGGAATTGTATGGGGTCACAAGCAACTCTGCCTTGTGCGTCCTGGCTTTTGGTATCTAACAATTGCTCGGTGACACCTCGAAGCTCTCAGCAGGGGAGCTGGCCGGTTGTCTACATGACATATTTATTCCCAAGCCCCTCCTTTACCGTCCTGGTAAGTCGCTCATTCTGGTACAGACAGCCAACCGAGTTGTATGCGTCACTGGCCATTCCTTCGTTCCTCAACAATGCCCATACTCTGGATATATTTGGGATGTCATAGAAAGTTATTCCTGCTCAAGGATGCCTGCCCGAACGTTGTGTGCTCATTGCGTGTGACAGGAACACATTCTGCCTTTTGTCCACGTCCCATTGGAGCGAGTCGGTCATGTGAGTGCCCTGAGGGCATGTTGTGCATCACTATGTGGCTCGTTACTTGTGTACGCTGGCAGCTGGTGACTAGAGGCACCTTCACTTTGGCGTTCACTGACTGGACTGGAGCCCTCGAGTGGCTGAGAAGTCGCTGCGGCGCTCCGGGTATCTCAACGCGACGAGCGTGTGGAGTGTTGCCACAACCTGTTTAGGCTATTCTGCTTCCTCCCTGTTGGTGGTCGTTTCCATCGGGCAGGACGAGGGGTGTGGTTGGACCCCGCTCAATGCCTCCCCACTTTCGATACCATATTATGTCCGTCCGAGTCTAGTGTTTGGTTGTTCAATGCGTGAACCAAAGCGACTGCCATCCTCTTGCGAGCACAGTACATGAGAGCAGCGACGAAACAGCAGCTGTGTGTGAGCGTGTGCCTGTGCGGTGGAGAGTGAGACCTAGTGCGACGATGTCCGTCCCGGAGTCGAGGAATGGGCGGGGACGCATTGGCTGCCCCAGAGCGAGCCCAGGCTGGTCTGCGGCGGCGGTCCGATTCAACAAGGCGCATTCAAACCCAGGTGGTGCTGGCGGTGACAACAGACGTTCCAGATCGCAAGGTACTGCGAAGAGATAACGCAGGGGATGACCGATGGTCAGTACAAGTTCGCAGGGATGGACTGAAGGGGCATGGCGTGCTCTGAGCACAGTGCGCCCGTTTACGTGGTATCTCGAGCCGCGGGACGGGCCTGTCCGCCCATGGTCCAAGGGTCTCTTGATGCGCTCGGTCGCAAAACCAGGTGGGAAGTCGTGGCTAGTGTCCACGAGCTAGTTTGTAGTGTACCAGAGGAGGTTCACCCGCTCCCCAGAGACGGATAGCTGCACTCGAGGCTGTTCATGGGCGGTTCCGTCCGGCGCAGAGCAAGAGACAGCAGTGGTGAGACCGGGCCGGAGACGTTGGGGTCGAAGACGGGTCAGGACTGCGCTAAGCCGTTCGTGACACAGAGTGAGGGGTCTCGGTTCACTCCCTACACGTGTAGTTGATCCTCGACAGCTCGCGGTAAACTGCCCGTTCCAGCCCGCCTCGGTACCTGTCTCGTCTGCAGTGTGCTGCATGTTGCTGATAAGGCGACAGCATTCCTTCTGGAGGGAGTGGACCTTTTTCTCTGGCGTGGCGCGTGGGTCTGTCGCACACGCAGCTTCATCCCATCTTCCCAGCTTGGGGCAGGAAGGACGAAAGAAGCATGGGCAAGCTGCACAACAACGAGAGGACACAGCAGCCTGTCAGTGTGCTGTCACAGAATAGTACCAGTACGCAGTACTGTGTATGCTGGGGACAGGTCAGCAGCGAGACGCACCTCGAGCCCGGCCTGCAGCCGCTATTGGTGAGCTGCACCTATGCGAGCATGGCTCCGCAAACTCGATTCTGGCTGGCCAGATGCCGCCGCAGCACCCGGCACGAAGTCCGTCTCTCCGCCTGGTCTGCCCAGCTTCATCCCTAGGACTTTCCACGGCGCCGAGTGTAACGGCGCGCACCCGCATATGTCGCGAAGCACTGACGCTGTTCTGTGGAAGCCTCTCCCAGCCCAGCTTCCATCCATCCAACGTCAAGTACCTAAAATGAGGGGTCAGGTCTGGGGTGTGCGCCGGGGATGAAGGTGTGGTCGTGGCAGGCACTGCACTTCCTTCCCCGAAACCGGGCTTACCTCTACTCCAATTTTTATCCGCTTTTGCGTCGTCTTCGAGTGTTATGCATGGAGGACGGAAGCCCGCAGGCGGCAGCCAAGACCTCGCCGATTAGTTGTGATAACGCTATGCTCCGGGCGCCCCTGCCAACACTCGTGGTTGGGGACAATTCAGATCTGGGCCGCCGCTGCCGTTTCCGCTGCCAGGCAGCCTGCCGCCTGCCCATTTTGGGACATCGCGGCTCGCATTCCCACCCAGCCCAGCGTCGCTGCCGGCACGTCTCGTTCGCTCCCCTGCCCTGCGCTCTTTCCGTTGGGTCCCGAGGATTCCCCTCCAGAAAAACTTCCCCTGCCTGCTTCCCCTTCAACCCCCTCCCTTCATCCAGGTGTCCCGGTTCAGTCCTTTGGAACGACGAGACCGCAGACAACGCCTGCCAGCACCGTCTTGGTGCGCTCCCAGGTCGCCGCCCGCGCCGACACTGGCCTCCTGCTGTGTCCTTTCCCACCAACCGGCAAACGCAACGTTTGGGCCCTAGCACAGAACTCCGCATTGCGATCGCTGATCGTCGGTCGCCGCAGGCTACCCCCAGCTTCCCCAGCTTCTTGCCCCAACTCTCCGCCCCGGTTCTCGACTGGGCCTCTATCTCCACCGCTCAGCTGGTGATCCAAGGCTGGAAAATTCGCAAACGTAACCTCGTCCAAGGCATCTCTGCCTTCCGTCTGCATCATGACCATGTTGTGTATCCGCGTCTGCTGATCGCCACGAGCCCGAGGAACTGGAGCGCGCTTGGTTCATCGCACCGCAGCGCCAAGACCGCCTGTCCACCCTGCGTGATCCCCTCATTCCGCCTCACCAACCGCTTATCCCTTCTCCAGAGCGCGGACATAGCGCCATCACGGACTCTCCACGCCGAGCCCGCCCCAGCGCCGCACATCGGCTCATCATGGTTTTGCTATTGAGGGACCGCCCGACATGACCACTCCGATCGGCGCAGCGCTGCCGCCGCCCAAGCAAATCCGCTTCGTCAACAACCAAGGCCAGCCCCCGTCCAAGCGACGGAGGATTAATGCAGCGTACGTCTCCCTTCTTCTCGTTGCTCTCACACCCGTTGTCTCTCCCAAGAGGGTTGCCCCCTTTTGGTCGGTTACACGGCCTTCGTGGCCATGGAGGCCGGGGGTGCTTGGAATCGAGGGGTGCGCTGGCCGTGCACGGGTGCCGGCCATGCCGCTATGAACTTGAAGTCTAAGAGCGCTCTAGATGCTTGACATGCCGGAAGAGGAAGACCCGGTGCGCGGGTGAGAAGCCGGATTGTTCGACCTGCAAGAAGAACGGCCATGTCTGTCTCGGGTATACGGACCTTGTCGAGAGGAAGAGGGACGAGCGGGACGGCGACGAGTTGGTGTTCCCGAAGAGCGAACCCCTGGATGCGGCCGGTCTGAATCACGGTTTCGACCGCCGCTACCCGGACGATGACGATGATGAACGGGACCGCCGCCGCTGGCAGAGCAAGCCCGCGCCGCCTCGAATGGCCGGGTTTGTCGACCATGACGCCTTTCTGAAGGATGAGCCTCTGGAAACCAGCAATGACTGGGAGCCCGACAGCAATTCGCAGAGCTCGTCCAGGACTCTCCGGCGTTCGACCACGTGTCAGAATGCGTCCTGCTCTGAGGACAGCAGAAGTTCTAACGACCGGTCGCCCGTCCAGCTCGAACGCCACCGCGTGCCTTACTTTCGGTACTTTGGCCCCACCGCAATCGTTCCGGGTTTCAAGCAGATGGTGGTGAACATCTATCGAGACAGCAGGCGAAAGAGCCGTGGCAGCTCCTTTTCCACCACCTCCCCGGGGTCATTACTAGGCTACTGCATGCCCCCCAACCACCGCACGGCCCAGCACCATGAAAGACCCTTGGAGACGCTCGAGGACTTGCCCGTGTACGAGATGAATAGCCCCGGTCCGGTCCACCCGCTCATCATCTCCCTTGCCGAAACCTTCTTTCTCCATCTTGGCTGCAACTACCTGTTTCTGCGAAAAGACCGATTCCTCCGGATGCTGAGAGAGAAGAGGGTCGAGACCATCCTCGTGGACGCCGTGTGCGCGCTGGCTGCCCGGTTCTCAGACCAGCCCGTCTTCACCAACGAACACGACGGCAAGATTAGACGATCCGACTATGGCCACCTCTTTGCGCAGCGGGCCAAGGCAGCCACCGTCGAAACCTTCGCCTATCCGTCGGTTGCCGCTGTCCAGGCCTGCCTGCTGATGGCGTATGAGGGGTTTGGCGCCGACCAAGACAGCGCGCTATGGATGTACCTCGGCATTGCCATCAGGATGGCCGTCGATCTGGGGCTCCCCAAGACGGAAGGTGTCAAATACCAGGGCGAGAACGACCCGTGGTACACGCGGTACTGGAGCCGCCGAAGCACGGACGGCCCGGACGGGCCGGATCACAAAGACAGCGACGAGAAGCCGCTCAGTCCAGAGGAGCAGCGGGAAGTCGAGCAGGAACGTATCGATACGTTCTGGGCTGTTTTTGTGCTCGACCGTGTCATATCGTCGGGCACGGGCCGGCCGGTAACGTTCCGAGACGACGATTTCGAGCTCTCGCTTCCGCCGCACGCCGATGACCCCGTCTCGGGCTGGCCCGCACCGTTTCCGCCCTTCATCGAGATCATTCACCTGTACGGACGGGTGTCCGACGTACTCAACAACATCCGAGATGCGAAGGACCTCACCGAGGAGAAGCTGTCCGCGCTCAGGATCATGGAGAGGGACCTCACCGCCATCTACCAGAAACAAGCGGATCGCCTCCACTTCAATGCCGTCAACTTTCGCGGTTACGTCAACGCAAACCAAGGCACCACCTTCATTTTGCTGCATTTCTGGTTCCATGCGTTGGTCATCGTCCTGCACCAACCGACCCTGCTGACTCCCTTCCACAACCTAAAGCCAACCCAGCTACTGGCGAACAGCCCTGAGCTGCCCAACAGCCGCGAGCTGTGCATGTCGAGTGCCAAGACGATTGCCGACATCCTTGCCTTCGCCGAGCTCATTGACCCCAAAAGCTTGATCGGCAATCCTTTCGTTTCACAGCCCATCTACATCGCCGCCTGCGCCTTTCTGATGGAGTCGGTCGCCAACTCATCGCACGCCCCGTCTCGCGAGCCCTCGCCTTCGCCGGACGGGAAGGATGGTCATTTTGGGGCGCCTGTCAGAAGGTACAATTCAAACCACGACGCGCGCCCCATGAAGCACTCCCTTCTTGCATCTGCGGCCAACCAGAACTATCAGCGCTGTTACAAGTCTCTCCAGCAGCTAGAGCATTACTGGGGCGGCGTCGGTTATATCCTCTACGCTCTGGACCAAAAGTCGAAGGGATTCTGGGACTGTGACGAGATCTTGAACGATGAATACGAGGCTATGAAGCTGGCGCGGCGAGACTCGCTGGGCCGCCTTCCGCGTTTCGACTACCCGTCCTCGCCCAACGTTCCGCCGATCGCTTATTCACTCACGGGCACCACCAACTCTCCGAATTCTAACCTTACCGTCCTTTTCCAGGGCAACCTCCCGACGCAATCCGGCGGAACTGGTCCCACTTCGATCCCGCCGCCGCCGCCACCACCACCGCCACCACCACCACAGTCGGTTCCCGTGTCTGCGGCAACCCCTCCCGGCAACATGATCTACGACCCTATTCGGCAGAGCCTCCCGGAAACGCCCCCAGCATATCTGCAGCCGAACGTCTCGGCCGTGCGCTATCAGCCGCATCCACCCAAGACGGGCCAGCTATCCCAATCGCCGGCAATGGGCAAATCGATGCTGAAGTATGAGTCGCCGTCGTCGCCAGGCGACGCAGACCAATGCAGTCCCCGCATTGAGTCCAAGTCACATCCACACGCCGCCATGTCCCGACACGGCCACGGGCCGCTGCATCAAGCGACCAACAACCATGCGCCGCATCAGCACTCAACGGCGTACGATTCCATGCCACACGACCGGTCGCGCTCCGAAACACCCACCGACTCCGGCATGGGCCAGCAACACGTGGCGGCGCACAACCATAACATGAATATCAACAACCACAACCACAGTCACAACCACAACCACGATCATCACAACTACAATCATGATCATGACCACGACCACGACCACCACGACGACGTCGAGCATCACAACAACAGTCATCACCACCACCACAGCGGCGGCTACGAGGCCGACTTTGCGCAAAGCGGCCTAGTGTCAGGGTCGTATCCGTACATGGGCCTCAACCCGATCAACGATATCATCACGTTCAACAGCCAAGAGGTCAACTTTGACATGCTCGGCCTGCAGAGCGAGATGATGCCGCCCTGGCTGGAGATCTTGCCGGGGGATGTCCTGGGGGGGTTGTTTGAGGGGGGGATGATGGGGGCGAGTCAGCATATGGGGTAGTGTAAGGGGTGAGTGTATATGGGATAGGGTAGGGGGGTTTGCGTATGGACGGGGGACGGGGCTTGAAGGGCATGTGGGGCATGGGGTAGGATGCATTGGTGAGTTCGGTATGTTGGGTAAGGGGCGGGGATGGGCATTGGTTGTGGGTCATGACATTTTGGGGTTGGGCGGTAGCGAGAGCATGCCTGATGATGTGGCTGGGTTGTTGGGTGCATCTTTGGTGGTATTTACGTTGCCCATCTTTCCTGGTTTGTCTCCTTGATCTCAACGTTGCTTAATCTTGAGCGCCGAGCCTTTTGTTTCTCGGTATACTTTGGACTTTGGGCCTTTGAAGCACCTTTCCCCACCTGTGTGGTCTTTTCAGTACCTTTATTGGGAGCGTGCTAAAGGAGGTGAGGTTGGTGCAGTCTACGGCCCCGCTTTTTGGTGTCGGTTTGCAACTTCATACTTTTGCGAGGGGCGAGCAAGTGCATTTTGTCATATTTCGCACGCACACTCGCATTTACATGCACATTCAAATACCCCTTTGAAGATGAGTCACTTGTTGGCGGATGCTGATTGAACTTTTGAGAGCGATATATCATTCAGCATATTGGGCACGGCGGCCGTGTGAGATTGGCCAATTTTATCTTACTTTTGCTTGCCTTAGACGCTGCTTCAGCACATTCTTACTTGCTTCTTGCCTTAGTGATCTAAGCGCACGCGTGGCGTAGTCTAACGCGAATACCTCAAGCCGCAGTTGCATTACATGGCGAATGTTGGGTGTGCGTCTGTGTTTTGTTCTCCTTTATGATTCAGTTACATTCTCATGGTGTTTACTTTGGCTTGGCTTGTAACGCAGGCGTTGTTGGATCGCACTTTTTAGGATTACAGGAAGGGGGTATTCTACAAGGCTGGGGGGTGAGTAGAAAGGCGGCTCGCTCATGGGAAACATATGGGATGGATGGTAAGGGGGTGGTAACTCAGCGGATGGACAGACCAGGGAGGGGCCGATGTCGGAATGGATGGCAAAAACATGGCAAATATTGCTACGGGATTCTTGATTCTACGTTGGTGTGGTTCGCTAGGTTATTTGCTGTTGGTGATGGTTTGTGATGATTGGTGGTGTTTTGGGGACGGTTGGTGATGGTGGTGATGGTGGTGATGGTGTGTGGTGCGTGGTGTTGTCGAGCAATCCCATGGGGTGGACTTCTCTTTCACACTCTCCTAGTTGATGATGTTGGCCGAGCGAGAGTTCAGCAGGAAGAAAGCGACATGTGGCGGCATGCAAATCCTCGCGGGAAAAAGAAACGGGACAAACGTGTGCTTCAGCAAAGCTAATGTCAGTTGTTCACCACCCGTTGTCAGCTTGCGTCATGTTTCGTTGTGTCGTGCAGTGTGCGTCTGGCTACCTAAATATGAGGACAGTCAGTGGGCGAGGAGATATAACGGTCAATGTGTGTACAGCGTGGTTCGTCTGAGCATAAATATACACATGCTCCTGAGTAGGGTTGCGTCGTGCCGGGTGGCTGATTCCGACGTGGTACGAGAGCAGAGCCGTGCTCGTCTATTAGAGGTGGAAGATTTCGACGGTAGCACAGCCTGAGTCAAGATCAAGGTTAACTTCACTCCATATCATGACACGACAAGTCGCAGTGGCCTGACTCGCCAAGATACACACGCACCATGATCAAATTTATATATGAAATATGCAAAACGAGCTATATACAAGACTCTCGTAGATATGTACATACCTCAAGAAACGGAAACAACCTATCTGCCCTTCCAAGACGTCTATCACGCTAAAGAGCCAAAACCACGCGCTCAATGTTCATGCAGTCATACACTAGCAGCCATCCATCCTCCCAATCCTCTTACCCCCTCAAATCGCACAACCCGCTTACGCCCAGTCCGCTCCATCAAAGCTGCGCCTGCGTCTCGCCCAACCTCTTGGTACAAAACGCGCCAAAGTACGCGTTGAGGGCTTCCACCGTAGCACTACCTTCCTCCAGCGCCACCACGACGCCGACATACCCGTCCGGCCGAACGACCACAACGCCGCCCTTCTCCTGGTCGAGACCCATCTTGGCGTGGGCGCAGGCCGACGCGTCCGGCACGCGGCGATCCCAGCGGTCGTCGGCATAGACGTGGTCGCGGTAGCGGGCCAGCAGCGGGGGCAGGTCGCGCGAGATCTCGACGGCGGGCCGCGGGGCGGCGAAGACGGTGCACAGCGAGAAGAAGTGCGAGTGCGGGTTGTGGCGCTCGTGGTGGCCGACGCGGTCGACGTCCGGGCGGGCGTAGGCCGTGTAAAAGGAGTTCTTCTTAGCCATGTGGGTGGCCAGGTCGCGCAGGGCCTGGGCGGTGACGGTGGGCTTGCCGGCGAAGACGAAGATGCGGAAGGAGCCGTTCAGGGGAATCTCCTGCTCGAGGTGGACCACGTTGGCGTCGACGACGCGCGTCACGTCGGCGTTGATGAGCAGGCGGCCGGGGACCAGCTTGGTGCTCTTGGGGTGCACGACGTGCGACTGGGCGGGGTGCGCCGGCGACCAGTTGAGGGCGTTGGCCTTGTAGGAGACGCCGTAGCCGCTGGTGAACTCGCACGACTCTTTGAAGGTCTTGATGAACTCGTTTTCCTCCTGGCCGGCCGTGGCGCCAGCCGAGGCGGCAGCCACCTCGTTGGCGGCGGGGGCCCGTTGCGAGAAGAGCTTTGCATACTTGTTGTCAAACGCCAGCAGATTCTCGGCGACGTCCTTGCGCTCAGGCTCGTACGTCTCCAACACGCCCCGGTGGGCAAAGCCGGCTTCCACGGCGTGGATCTTCCAAGCCAAATTCAGAGCGTCCAGGAAAGCTGTGTTCATACCCTGGCCGGCTTTGGGCTGTCAGGGGGTTAGTCTACTGATTCACTAGGTACCAGATAGGGTGAGGGTGAGAAACTCACGCTGTGGGTATGACAGGCATCGCCACCGAGAAAGACGCGATGATCCAGTGTGTACTTGTCAGAGATACCCTGCCCGATCGGGTAGACGGAGTACCATTCTACCCGCTCCCACTCGATCGAGTAGGGTTGCAAAATGCGCTTGGCGGAAGCCTGCACTTCCTCGGCGGTTGCGGTTTTGCGAGGGTGGAAATCGGGGTCCGTGGATGACGCAATCTGGATGTAAAGGCGGACCATGTTGTCCTCACGAGGAATAACCATGATGGAGCCATGTTCGGAGTGAATCGTGCATTTCATCTAAGTTGGTGTTAGCCTCGATCGGATGTCTGCATGGAGGGACAGGGGGTGGTTCAAACACACCTTGATATCGGGAAAATCCGTCTTGACCACACCATCCATGACACCCCACACATGGGCGATGGGGTCCTTGTGTTTGATGCCAATTTTTAGCTGGTCACGGATGAATGACCTCGCACCCTCGCCACCGAACAGGTACTTCGCCTTGACGGTCTCCTTGGATGTGCCATCCACGTGCTCCAAATCAACCGTTACAGGGTACTCCGGATTCTCCTGCTCGTTGGATGTAAAACCCTTGATGGTCCACGGCCGCTGAATCTTGACGCCGTTCTTCTCAAGGTCGCCGATGAAGACGCGCTCAATCAGCCCCTGGTGAAGGAGGGTGGTAAAGGGATACCTGGCATCGATGAAGCTGGGGCAGCTGGCCCAAGTGCCAGTTCGGACGATGCCTCTGCCGTCCTTTGGCGGGTCCCAGAAGGCAACCTCATAGACACGGGCTGGCTTGTGGGCCATGATGGCGGACTTGAGGCCCATGTTCCGGAGGAGGTCGAGCGAGCGGGGCTGGATCCCGTCAGCGCGGCCGGTTGGGGTCGGCTCCGCCCTGTTGTCGATGTGCTTGATCTTGTAACCCCATCTCGCCAAGCAGGTTGAGAGCATCAAGCCCACTGGGCCAGCGCCGACAATAACTACACAGTCCATCAGTAAACAAGCAAACGGCGCGGCACTTTTACGGGAATTTGCTCGCTTACCAATGTCATAATGGCTGGGGCTTGGGTGCCTATCAGCCGGTGTGGCCATTCTTCCTGGGTATCTGAAATAAGAGGTGAAATGTGAAAACAGCAATGTGACAACAGCGGCACGGGGTATCTCAAGCTGAACAAAATAAAGAGAGAGAGTCGAACACGCAGCGGAAAGAGAACGGGCTGGCCTGGCAAAAAACGTGGGAGATTCGGCTAAGATATTTGAACACGGCGGCGGCTCCAGGAAGCCGGGATCCGGGTTTAGAACCGAATGCAAGACACACGCCGGAGGAGGAGGAGGAGGAGGTGCAAAAAAGCACGCCAGTCAATCACATCGCTGGCTCGCTAGATGCGCTTAGGATGAGCGTGACCCCATAAGCGCGGCAAGGAGCTCGGGAACACCCAGACGATGGGGCCCTGACTCGGGGCGTGAACCAGAAGGCGAGGGCGAACTCCAAGACATTCGCCCAACAGCTGGAACCCGGCTAGATGAGCGGGCGGCTGGCTGGCTGGCAGACAAGGGATATGGAATGATATCCGTATGAACCGAGCGGCGGGCAGGTCGTTGTGGCGTGCTGCCGAACCAGCAGCTTGGCTCCCCCAGCGAATCTTCCACCAACGAACCTCAACTGAGCTCATGGTTGTGAGCCGGGGGGACTGGCTGGCTCGAGGGGGTGTGAGGGGGACCATCGGGACTTCAACACGGGAATGGGTAGCGGGGGCGTTGTGGGGTCGCCACGGCTGGGAGGTCGGGAATGAGGAGGAGCGGGCTGGGGCCGGATTTTGCGCTGCTGTGGGGGTTCGCGCTGCGACCGTCTCAGGGCGCTGGCTGCTATTGGGCCGGCCCCGTTGCCGGTGCGCGTCACCGCGCTGGAGCCACCTAGCGCAGCCGTCTCCGTTAGCCGGTTGCGCCCACGTTGTGGATGTGATCCCGCATGGGTCCCTTCCTGCGATCGTCCCGTCTGCATGGCCCGGTCTCCGAACCAGCCGTGACATGAGCCGCATGGCAACGACGAGCGGCGCAAACCCGCGCTTCGCTAAAATATGTACTAACTTCGGTCTTGGCGGTTCTTGAGGCGATGGCCCGCGAGAGCAAATGGCGAGGTTGAGGGCGAGAGCGAACTTAGTGCGCCGCGGTCGAGGGGCGGCATCGGCACCCTCGGCGCAGACGATGCAAACGGCTCACAAACGCGCCTGTCGTGCAACCGTCGTGCAACCATCGGCGGAGCGTCGCAATTGTTCTCTTGCCGGAATCATTCTGCTTGCTGGTATGATGATGGCCGCAAAGCTTAGGTGATTTGACGTCGCCGTCGGCGGGTTCTTCGCTGCTGTATGGGGATGGGCGCAGCCCAGTAGAACAACTCGATGGTGAAAGGTTATCGCACGAGTGTCACTGGGGAGGGACCGACGGCGTCTTGGTGCCCTGCGAAACCGTCAGGTCAGTCGTTATGCACGCGGTAAAAGGCAAGGGCAGAGGGAGAGATCAACGACCGCGGATGGCTCCGCAGTGGTGTGTGGCTCAATGACAACCGTACTGGCGTACCAGAGACTTTGGCCCGTAGATGATGCTGTGGACAGCCTGCGCTTGGGAAGAAGCCACGGAAGCGAGGAGAAAACAAAATTCAATCGGTCGCTCCTTCTTTCCAGCCCGTCAGTCGTCATCGCGCGCTGAGCCCGAACCATTTCCGTTCCCAGGCCATGGCTCAGATGACTGCGGCTGCTTCTGGCAGGAGCGAATCGCGGCAGGTGATGGACCCGGATTGCCTGACGGAAGGGATTTTGAAAGGAAGGGACCTTGGATTCGGCGCTGGTTTCTTTGTCTTCTGGTTGGTGAGGGTTGTTGATGATGGTTCTCAAGCGCATGCTGATGTGATGCCGCTACGACATGCTTTGCACGCTTTGCATCCAGCTGAACTGCATGGCCTGAACAGCGGGCCATCAAGTGGCCAACCTCTCTTTTGCACCAGCCGGGTAATCATGCTAGGCATTGTTGAGCACCGGGAAAGGGAGTTCACTGTGAAGGCCAGTGCGATCCCAAGTCTGAACAAGCAGGTTGCAGCGCATCCACGACATGATGCCTACCTTGACCTTCCCGGTGCGGAAGCTATGCTGAACTACGGTTATGACAATAACACATCGTATTACCGTGTTGCCGTGATCACTTATCTATGGGGGCGAGAGGCTTGGACCAGTGCTGAACAAAGCCCTCGGCGACCTTGAGAACTCGATCGACCCATTCCGAACCGACATCGGATCGTCTCACGAAGAATCAAGGGACCGTGTTGCCGGCAATGGCGGCAAACGCCCCGAAACGCAATCCGCGCCAGTCGTTTCACGGAGTTGGCCTCGCGAGGCAGCTGGTCTTCAAGTCGGGAAGAGCTCGGGTGGTGACGGTGGGACGCCGTATGGCCCCAGCTATCGAGACGCAAGAGGCAGCCGAGGAGAAGACTGGTTGCGGCTCGAAGGGCGACAAGCACGGCAGTGGTAAGTTGATTGTTTACTTTGCAACTCAAGTAACCCTTCACTGTACCGCAGCATCATATTCGGCGACGTGCTGGGATTGATCAGTGCACCAAGGTTGGGCTGGCGAAAATCACGATGTTGCCCTACGAGCCTGTTTGACGTTGATGGGGATTTTCTTGCCTATCTTCCCCGACTCTAAGTGGCTCGCATACACGGTGGTGTGGTCACGGTCTATTCTGACAGGACGGAGAAGAACGTCAAGAATGAACTGTCAACTCGCCTAACGGTTACCCAGGTACGAAGCCGCCCTCTTCTGAGTGTAACACCCCTCCACGAGCATTACACTCCGATTTCTCGGATGACTCTGAGAGGCATGATATGGAGAGTGAGAGCAGCACCGAGTTCCCAACTAAGATCGGCCCCTTCCTTCTCGAGTCGCTGTCGAGTCGAGAGGGGTCGGGTGCCGCAAGCCGTGAGTATTGTTCTTCAACCTACCATTCGCCGTTTCCTATTCATCCTTTTCCCTGAATAAACGATGATTAGTATTACATTGTGACAAATTTGACCTGAATGGCAGTTGCAACCACAGACTCCGAACCAACTTCAACTCTCCATGGCCCAACGAATACAAGAACCGTGGGTGAGTCGCAACCGTCTCTCATGCATGATACACGAGACACTGCGACTCACCTCTTGCCGCTGCAGAGAAGCACTACTTTGCCGCTCGCACAGTCGATTGGGTTGAGAGTCATACAGTGGACGCAAACAGCATCCTTCCTAGGGCTTCCTCCCTCCTAGCTGTAAGTCCTTCCTCCCCGTACTGATGGTAGCTGCTCCCCGCGACTTATTCTGAACCGAGGCCCAAACAGACTACCCAAGCCGGTCCTTCCACAAACCCAACTAGCATGGACACCGCGCATCGAGAGCGTCGTCAAGCACCGGACGACGCTGCCATTCGGGACAACTTCATTCCTCAGTCGAACTCCCTCAGGCGACGCTCGCCGTCGCCTCGCCGCGAACAAGAACCAAACGGTGTTTACCTGCAGTTCAGCTTGACCGATTCGCAAATGGATAGGCTGACGTTGGCGTGAGTGGCTAAATAACGCGTAATTGACGAGATCTAATGCTTACCATTTCAGGTTGTCCTCCGACGAGAGTGACGAGTCGTTCGCTCGTGGTAGGGCCAGAAACCTCGGCTCCCATGCAGCGCCCTCGTACAAGCAGGAGAAGGAGAACGCAGCGCCGAGCCTGAGGTCTCGATCCCCAACAAAATCGCATCAATCCAACACTACCCCTCCCCGCGCGCGCTCCCCATCGCCCGTCAAATTTCTCCTGGCAAATACCCTGGAGAGTCAGCGCACCCTCCAAGGCTTTGAAGGCAATATTGCCAGCGCATCGCCGAGCCGACCACAGAGCACTCGCTGCGGCCGAAACACGGCAACCGCCCATGGCACACCTGCCCCCTCGGCCAGACGTGCAGTTAGAGACCCCCCGGCCCCCATTGACACCGATGTCGCTCGACTTCACGCTCGACTGGCCACCGAACGGGCTGGTCGGCAACCCATAGTCGTTGTTCATCGCCCGCCCGAGCGAGACAGTTCGCCAACCCGCCAACCTCGGCAGGATTCCATGGCAGACGACGCCTCCTCGTATTACTCGCAAGACTCCCCGAGCGAGCTATACCCTGGCAGCATCAGTCCTCTGCGTATTCACAAAGAGTATGGACACAAGCATGTCAGCATCTTGCAAGAGTACACCGAGCAAAAGCACTCAGCTCGGGTCTCCGACAAGGGGTCAGCGGAGCTAGAGCAGCACGGGGTCTCAGACGAAGCTTCTAGCTGTGCTGATCTTGCCTACACGCCGTTGGGACCCTTCATACCTAAGGTACCGACGGTTCGGAAGGCCTCCAAGACTCTGATTGGAGACGGTGAATGGTTTGAGAACACGTCCAAGCCCGAACAGGCCCCCCCCTCCCCAACCCGAGGGGGCGGTTTCCTCGGAAACCTGGTGAAGAAAGCAAAAGAGATGGTGAGCACACCAGCAGGGTCCGGGAAGAAAACAAAGCTAACCCTTCTCCAGATCGAAGCAGGCCACGACAACCGAGCACAGCGCCGCTCCCGCGAGTCGGACAAGAGCCGCCCTTCCTCCCGCCAACTGGCCGTCTCGCTGAGCCCGCGCGAGCAGAGCCTACTCTACTACGAACTAGAGTTTGCGCTCACAACGGCGCTTAACGACTACATCACGGCGCAATTCAACGCCGGCCGGCTCGAGGCGGACAAGCTGCGGCGCGTGGCCGAGGACTGGCAGCGCAAGGGCCGCCCGCGCGTGGTCGGGTTCCGCTACGACCTCGAGACGCAGCTGGATCTGGTGCGCATGCACGTGCACGACTTCATCTTCTACTCGCGCGCCGCCGCCACCACCGCCATCCTGGGCGTGCTCGACACCGCCAAGGCCAACGCCCGCGCCCTGCGCGTCCGCACCTTCTGCCAGCCCGACACCGTCGTCGCAAAGCACCTGCTCGACGCCCAAGGCCTGTTCAATATCCTGGGCTGCCCGGAGGACCAGCAGATCAAGCTGGCGGAGATTGTCGCGTTCTTTAAGGCTGCTATTGAGCGCGAGCGGGTTCATGCACGGATGGAGCAGCAGCAGCAGCAACAGACGGCTTCGGCGGCGGGGACCGCGCCGCTGCGGAACAGCAGGAGCCCTAAGCAGGGCGATGACCGGTGGGGGACGAGTGCCGCCGCGGGTCAGATACGGAAGCGCAACTCGGTTGTGGCAGGCAGGGTCGAGATGGATCCGGCCAGCTATGAGGCGTAGACTGGGTAACGGCTTCAGGTGGGATGGTGCGCTTGGTGGGTTGCGGCTCACCCTTGGTTGAGGGGTTGCGAGCAACCGGGCTTTCTTTTGCGCCTCCCCTTTTGGTTCCTCGTGGTTGCATGAGCCACCCGGTGCTGGTGCAGAGCTGCTTTGGCTCTGGCTTTGATCGTCAGCGGCCGATGATTCTACGGCCTCCCGGTTCGAGGATGGGTGGTTGGGTGATGGTTGGGTGCATGGTAGGCCCTTCTTAGTTCCTGTTTCGAGGTTGTGTCGTATTTTACTTGGTCGTCTCGGCGTTCTTACGATATGGCATGCAAATAATACCCCTCAGTCAAGGGATGAGGATTGGAGTTCGGGAATGGCAAGGAGGTTGGCGTGCATACTTCGGGGACACGGGCGACGTGTACGGTTGGAGTTTTGCATGTACGTGTGGATAGGCATTGGCCACATGGCGAAACAGACAATGCGAGCGTATGCTTCTGTCTAGTGCAGATCGTGGTGTTCCCGAGCCTTTGATATTGATGGGAGTGGCATGAACGGGGCCCGCAAGACGGGATGGCCGAGGCGGCAGGCACTGGTGGTCCTACCTCTCCCGCCATAGAACATGAAACCACGACGGGATATGGCTATACTGTTGTGCATGTTGTGGGTATCATCCACAATGGCAGCACTGCGATCTTCATCTAGCGCCGGTATATCATGATCATCGTGTCACCATCCTAGCTCCCACCAGCTCGTTGAACCCGTCACTCACCCCCGACGTAAACAAACTGCTGCATTAATCATCACAAGTCGTTACCACAGCGTCATCAATAACCCCTCCTCCCACCCTCCTCCCCATCACTGTCCCCCCCGCCACTCCCACTCCCACCCCTACTCCTCTCCCTCCCCTTATCCCTCCCCCTATCCTTCTCCCTCCTCCCAACCTCCCTCCTCCTCTCAATAGCATTCGCCCCCAACCCGCCCACCGCAGCACCCACCACAGTCGATAGCAGCAGATGATGCTTCTCCTTCTCCCTCTCCCTGTCCCTCTCTCTCCCGCCATGCCCGTGATCATTCTGGTGGTTGTGGTGCTGGCGCCGCACAACCGCCTCGCTCGCCTCCCTGGCTGCAAGCCCGCCCACGATGGCGCCGATAACGCCTGCGCCGAGCCCCGAGTCGGAGGGGGTGAAGGCTGTTGAGAGGAGGGTGCGTGCTTTGTCTAGTGGGGAGGGGGAGTGGGAGGAGCGGGTTTGGCGGTGGGTGTTGTCGTGGTTGCGTGAGCGCGAGCGCGAGCGCGAGGAGCGGTTGTCGTAGCCGCCGGGGTGGAGATAACGGTTGTTGCTGTGACTGTCGTAGACATGGTCGGTGTTATCGTCGTCGCTGGCGTAGGTGGAAGTATCTCTGTCTCGGTCCTGGTGTCGGCCTCGGTCGCGGTCGCGGCTGCGGGCTGCCATGGCGGTGGTATTGGTCGTCGTAAAAGGGTCTGCAGAGCGTGGACGGTGGGAGGTGGTTGGGCTGGAACCGGCGGCGCCTGAGGCGAGTGGTGCTTGTGCGGAGAAGGGTGTGTTGGGTTCGAAGTGGATGTGAGGGGCGGCAGGTGTGGGCAAGTATTGGCGGCGGGGTGAATATTCTGATGCGTCGGATTCAGATGGAAAAAGGGGCATGTTGGTGGCTCGAGCCGTGAAGGGTCGATGAGAAAGCGACTGAGGCCGGGAGAATGTAGTGCTGGTGAGTGGCTATATTACCTCAGCGGCAGGTTGCTGAATCGTCGCCAAAATGCTCCGTGTAAGCGACAACGAGGCTGAGTCCAGTGCCCGGGATTGCCGACGTTCTGTCTTCGCAGAATCAGGCAGCCTTGCAGAGGGATACACCGAAACTGCCGTGAAAGCGTTGCCTCTTCAGCAAGAGCGAAAAATGACGAGAACAGCAGGCTTCGAGCGGCGAGGATAATGTGGTGGTACGCTATGAATATGTGATATGTCAACGAGCGGGGATGAGTAAGTCGGCTGCTTTCGCACCTCCGGCAGCTCCGCCACGTTGTCGGTGAGGGAGAGCGTGTTGAACGACTGCAGGATTGGCTGGGACAAAGCCGAAGCTGTACATATGTACACGTGTAGGACAGGCTCTGCTCGGGGCAGAAACCTGTCCCGGTGCCCTGGAGCTGACGTTTGGGCTCAGTTAAAAAAGGCAGTGATCATTCACTCCATACGGAACAGAGTTGTGGTGGGGAGGCAATGATGTCACTGGCCCGGCAGCGTCGCATTGCAGTTCGTCCCATCGAGCCTTGGACTGGGGTGCCACGAGGCCAACCTGCGAATCAATCACTGGAATCCTGCGACCTTGGCGCTTAAGCACACGTGCAAACGTCCGATCCAAGCCATTGCTGAGATCTCCGGAGTGCACAAGAGTTTTGTGGCCCACGGCGAACTGTCGCCACCTTCCCCGGACCACCGCAACAAGTAAGCCGGGAGGATGCGTTGAACGGCATTAGCATTAGGCAATAGGTGTATCTTGACCCTCCATGCATCTCCATTTCTCCCTAGAAATCGGTGTTGTGGCCCATCAGACCACGACATTCTTCACCGACTCGGTGAATACGTCAAAACATAAGGCAGGTCCGTCGCGTCCTCGCTCCCCGCCAACCGGATAACCGACCCGCTCGCGGCCGACCGCAGGCTGGCGCTGGACGACGTCTCACCAGCCTCGTACGGCCGCCTCGTGTGCGCAAAGCTCTCCGAGCTCGACGCCCTCGACAGGCCCGTATGCCGACTCTTAGGCGTCGTGGGCGCGGTGCGGAACTGCCACGTATTCGCCGACGAGTTGCGCGCCCCCAGCCCGGGCCGCAGGCGCTGTCCCGAACTGGCCGTGCTCGAGCTGTCTCTGCGCGCGACGTCAATCCCGTTGGTCCTGCGCCGGACTTGTAGGCCGCCGCGGGCCGTGCCCAAGCTGGACGGGCTCGTCCCGCGCGGCGCGTCGTTGTCGATGTCGCTCTCCGACGGCGGCTGCCCGGACGAGCCGTCGTCGTCCTCGCCGTACCGTGCGAGCGTCGCGGGGCTGAGCGGGTGCATGTTGCGCAGCACCTCGGCGAAGAGGTGCATGAGGCTGCGGAATTGCTCATTAGATAGTGGGCGCGCGGAGAACCGCGCGGCCTCGTACTCGTCGAGAAACTCGCTCGTCATTGGTAGCGGGGCGAGCACAGCCAGCTCGGTGAGATGCATCAGATAATCGCGAAGCCCCATACATTCCGGCCGTTGCAGAAGAGCAATGGCGTCTGGATCCAGCGCTGGCGGCTCAGCGTGCGATTCGGGGTCTGGAGGCGCGAGCGTGAGGGCTTTTGCCTCAATCAGGTTCGGCAGTTCTTGAACGACCGAGTCGTATTGCAAGTTGGGAAGGTCGGGAGACGTTGGCGATGCCCAGCCCGGGTGTTCAATCTCGCCCCATACGGGCCTGTGCGGCGGCATATCAATGACAACCCCATCATCGGACGCGGCGCGCTTTTTGGATCCGGTCAACGAAGATCGAGGCGCGCCGGCGCTATGCGATACCTGGCTCTCGCGCCCGTGGTTTGGCGCAGGGTCTTGACCGAGAAGCACGAGCGGCACCCGTGGCCTGGCGGCGTAGGCAATCGCGGCGCTCCGGCCGAGGCCGTCGACGATCATGTGGCGCACGTCGCGTGGCACGTCGCCCTTCTCGATGGGGATCCATGCCTTGGGTATGGACGCAAGGACCGAGCGGCTGATGTAGAGGCGCGTGGCGTAGACCAGAACGACGGCCAGAATGGTGGCGGCGTAGCACACGACCAGGACGAGGATGTCGTAGTTTCGGCGGCGCTGCACGGCCTGCAGGATCACGTCGATGGGAGTGACAACCAGGAAGGCGAACAGGATGAGGTACAGGAAGTAGTACAGGGCATTGTAGACGACGGAGAAGAGGAGCGACGCGGCCGACATGGCGGGAACAGGTCGGCTATTGCCTCGCCCTGGAGAAGCCGGAGGAGCTGCTGCTGAAGCTCGTGAAGCTCGAGCAAACCCGACGCGGCAGCGCAACGTCGAGCTCGGGGGGCGCGGCGCACAGCAGTCGGGAGCTGGCGATGGTCATGGCTGCGCTGAGTCCAAATTGGAGATTATGTTAAACCCGAACATCCAGCGTCTCTGCATCCGTTACGGCGCATGGCCGTGGGCTGCCTTGTTGAGGTCAGGAAGTTGGCGGAAGCTGCGAAAGCAATTGGGGCGTCCCTGCCAAGCCAACTGGGCCAAGAGCCTGAGCTGCGCCGCCCCCCACCAGGCCAAGACCATCGGGTTAGGGTTGATAGAGCATCGACTTAAGAGCATACAAGCAGCTCAGCACCGACACGCTGATATGACCACAAGAACCACATCATCACATCTTGATACAGCCCTTGCCGTAATCCGAAAACCCGCCGTAACCGTCTAAGTGTACCATACACACATTCCCAAATCAAAAACCAGTTTTCCGCCCCCTTCCCGTCACCTCTCCCCCGTCCTCTTCCCCCCAACCTCCTGCACCTCCCCCCCAGGCCCCAACAGCCCCGCCGCCTCCCTCGCCAACCTCACATCCTTCAACGTCAACCTTAAATCCCTCGCATACGGCGCGAACGCCTCCACCAACCCCCCCAGCGCTTCCCTCATCACGTCCAGCACGAGCTCCACCTCAGGACACTCCCTCTTCCCCTCGACATCAGTCCAGTGCGTCGACAGCTTTTCCTTCTTAAACCCTTCCAGCTTCGCCACGACGCCGGTCAGCGCGCGCACCAGCGCCGCCACGTCGCGCTGCACGTGGCCGTAGCGGTCCTCCTTCAGCGAGTGTACGGCCAGCCCCGCCAGCGCGCACGCCGCGTTGGCGTACAGGCTGGGCTCGCCGTAGGGGTCGCCCAGCGCGACGCGCGCGACACGGCGGTGGGTGTGCTGCCGGAAAGGCCAGCCCAGGGCCGTGGGGAGGATGCGCAGGGCGAGGTCGCGGACGAGGTTGTGTGTGTCGTCCGTGCCTGTTGCGTCCTTTTGGATTTTGAGGAGGTGCTGCTTGGCGGAGTCGACGGCGCGCTTGGTAACCGGGCTGAGCTGAGAGGTTTGCCCTGATGCGGTGGCTGCTTGGTGCACGGCGTGCTCGACCTGGTTGCGGAGGCCTTTTCTGGCGGGGATGGGGGCGAAGATGGGGTCGTCTTTGGGTGGGGATGTGGTGCGCTTTCGCTCGTCGGCTGCTGGCTCCGAGGTGGGTGCGGTGGTGGAAGAGGCCGGTGGGGCTAGGTGGGTGTCTATGCTGGTCTCCATGCTCTTGAGGATGTCGAGGCAAACTGTGTAGACTTGTGACCACATGGGCCCGTCCTTGCGGTCGATGTCCTCGTAGATGACCTTGCGCCGGTCGGCGAAGTCGCGGGCGATGAGGGCCAGCTCCCACACGGCGAAGCACTGTGGTTGTTAGCGTATCAAGCCGGTCAGAGTGTTGGTTGATGAGGGGCATACCTTGATGGAAAGCTTCTTATTCTTTAGACCATTCAGCAGGCTGCCGTTCGGGTCCTTCGAGTCCGACGTCAGCGGCTTTCCGTTCTTCAGCGGGTTCCTGACCAGGAAGAGCGAGAAAGCGGTATTTGCAGCCGTCCACGCAAACAGCAGCATCAGGCTCACGAGCCAGCAGCGCAAGATGCTCGAGAAGGAGAAGGGTAGCGACGCGGGGACCATGTTGCTCCTTGGGAGATTGTAGATGGGCCGCAAAAAGACCATCATGGTCTTCCAGATCGTGGCGCGCAGGAAGAGTGGATAGATTACGGCGCTGACAACCAAGCCAAGAACCGACTGGTTGATTGTGTACACCAACATCGTCGGCAGTTGCTCCCGGAACCGGCGCACCTGGAAGGGCGAATCCCCCTCCGCGGGCTTTCCATTTCCCTTCTGTGGCCGGGCTACGCCGAGAGTCAGCCGATCTATGTCCTTGAAGAGGTGTGTCAGGCCCTGGTAGACGCCGAGTAGCACCAGATGGGTCGTCAGGAAGATGGGCTTCTCGTTCAGCCTCGCGCGGTCCGACATGAAGTAGGTGACGCGCTCCATGCCCGACTTCTCCGGCAGCGACCATAGATAAATCTGGCTGAAGACAAACGCTGACAGCGCATATGTGAGGACGGTCTCGACGGTCTGGAACTTCGGCGCATAGCGGAAGAAGGTGTGGAAACCCGAGTCGGAGGTGCGCAGGCCGGGGTGGTACTGGGCGATGCGGAGGATGATGACCGAGATGCCGCAGAAGAAGAAGAAGACGGCGCGCACGCCGGTCGGGCCGAGCGGGAACCAAGACCAGAATACTGCAGGTAGTGACCCAAATGTCAGCTTGTGTCGGATAGCCAGAGAGAAACCATCAAGCACTGCACTTACAGGAGCTCCAGTTCGCCAGGAGCAGGGCCTGGACGTAGGCGATGGCGAGCACAAACAAGCTCGCCGTCGCGAAGCGTCGCTGCAGCGCCGGCTGCAGAAAATCCTTATACGGCGACCGCCTGACTGTAGGTGCGGCCATCTTCGCTGGTCATCCCTGCCCCCCTTGGTGCCGTGGTGGTGATTGTTGGGCGCCGAGCAAATCGTAGCGTTGGGTTTGGACCAAGTAAATAAAAAAGCTTCCGGCTTGCAGCAGCCCACCACAACGGACCCGTGGGACCTGTCGTAACGGAAACGGGTTGCGCGAAGGCAGGCGTTCCACATTCATGTAGGGCCGCTCTTGATTGGCCAGCAGCGCCATTACGTAGCTGTGGGGTGGCGGGAAGTCATGCGGGAAGCTCGCCCAGCAGGGGTCTGCCCGCTGCCGGGTGTCACAGGCAGCGAGGGAACCTCTGACCCTCACAATCCGAGTCTCCGACACTGCAAGACAACCGACATCACGCATTTCTCCGGATCCAACGCCCCGCGCAGTCGCTCTTTTTCTTTTTGTCGCTTGTACACTGCCGCTCATTGCGAAACAAAACAAAACAAAAGTACCACGGACATGTCGTTCGACCAGCTCTCGTCGCTCGAGGCGGGGCGGCGCCGCGGCACGCCCAGCTACACCGACGACCCTGAGTTCCAGCGGCTGTCGCAGGACCTGGCGAACAAGCTGTTCAAGCTCAACAGCAACAACCAACGATTGAGCGCCGAGGTCGGGCACCTGGGCACGCGGCGCGACACGCCGCGGGTGCGGGAGCGGGTGCACGAGCTGATTGAAGAGTCGCGCGACCTGTTCAAAGAGGTCGGCGAGGGCGTCAAGAAGATTCAGACCTGGGAGGACGTCACAGTACGGCTACCTCTGTATCACAGCCTCTACTCATTACCGCTGTGCTGACCATTGCCGCACTAGGGAGGACAAAAGTACACGCAGCAAAAACTCTCGCGCGAATTCCAGACCTCCCTTTCCGAGTTCCAAACCCTGCAACGACAAGCCCTCGAGAAACAGAAAGCCTCCGTCTCCGCCGCCCGCGCCGCGGCTGACGGCGAGCCCGGCGACACCAGCACCAGCGCCCAACCCCACCAACAGCAACAACTCCAGCAGCAGCAAGAACTCGCCCGCCTGGCGCCACAGAGCGACGTCGACTTCCAGGAGGCGCTCATCATCGAGCGTGAGGAGGAGATCCGCAACATCGAGCAGGGCGTGGGCGACCTCAACGTGCTGTTCCAGCAGGTGGCGCAGATCGTGACGGAGCAGGGCGAGCAGATCGACACCATCGAGCGCCAGGTCGAGGTCATGCGCGACGACACGCGCGGCGCCGACCACGAGCTGCGCCGCGCCGCCGTGTATCAGAAGAACGCGCGCAGCAAGGCTTGTTGTCTGTTGCTGGTGTTGGCGGTGATTTTGACGATTGTGTTGTTGGCCGTGTTTTTGGGGTAATGGTGCTGGATTATTGTTGAGCGTTGGGATACTATGGTCAGGGGCTGCGGGGTTTGCTGGTGTGGTCTATATCTTCTGCTGTTACAGGTAGGCGTCTGGAGTACGGCCTCGCGGGTCTATGGGTATATCCGTATCTTCTTCTTTAGTCTCCATCCCGGAATCAACTCTTCACCACCGCTGGCCTCTTCGGCTCCCCGCGCGTCGGTTTGACAAAAGGGAATTCCGTCTTCTGAGCCGAAGGGACCGTCTTCGGCAGCGGCATTACTCGCGATATGACTGCCGTCTGCGCCCAAGTCAGTGAGGCTGAGGCGATCCAGTAGAGGTGCAGGGCCGCCGGCAGGTCCAGCGTGAGCGGGCCAACAGCCACGGCGACCATGAGCAGCGCGCGCTGCAGCCGCAGCCGCCACTGCGCCATGCCGAGCTGGGCCCTCGAGCTCTCTTGCAAACCCAGCATGGCCCGCATGCTAGCCATTGAGCGAGGCAGCGTGTTCAGCACCAGGATGGCCGACAGCGCAAACGGCAGGATATGGTACGGGTCCGCGACCATGAGGTCGGGGAACCACAGGCAACCCTCCATCGCCATGGACATGTCACCGCCAGCGGCAGCCGTCGAGGAAACAGCCGCAGACACCGACTCCCCGCTGTCGATCAGCGCCTCCTGAACCACCCCGAACTCGCCCACCGGCGGCAGCGCAACCTCAACACCCGCACCCGCATCCAACTGACCCGCCGCCCCCCCTTCCCCCTTCCCCCCTTCCACACCCCCTTTCACCCCAAAGATCACACTCCCCAACAACCCCCTCGGCCCCCCACACAACCTCCTCAGCCCCTCAATCCCCGCCACCCACACCGGAAACACCGCCAGCGCCGGCAGCCAGTTCTTCCACCGCTGCACGCCGGCCCTCTTTTCCCGCTCCACCGTCTCGCGCACGCTACGCCGCACATACTCTTGCACCACCTTCTGCCGCCGCGCTTCCTCGCCCCCTGTCTCGGCCGCGACGGCCTGTTGCTGCTGCCGCGCTTGCGAAACCAGCTCGGCCTGCAGGCGGGCCTGCGCGGCGCGTGCGAGGGGTTGGAGACGCTGTCGGCGGATGGCCACGCGCTGCGAGTAGATTGTTGTTGGGAGGCGGGTGGCGAGGTTTAGCGCTAGAGCGAAGAGCGGGATGGTGAGGTACCAGGGTGTGCCGGTGGCTGTGTGCAGGGTGGTGAGGAGGGTTTGGGAGGTGGTGAGTGTTCCTTCGAGGAGGGGGAGGAGGGAGAAGGGGCGGCTGGTTTGGTGGTTGGGTCGGGGTGGTGAGTAGAAATGGGGGGGGTGGTGAGGTCGGAAAAGTAAGGTTGGTCGGTGGGTGGAAGTGAAAGTGAGAGTGGGTGGTGTTCTTGCTGAAGAGAAGCTTCGTGATGAGACTGTGGAGCTTGGCGATGCTGGTCTTCGAAGAATGGGAGGAGCTCGACTGGCCCGAATCCGGGTGAGAGCCTTCATGATGGACGTTGTCGTAGTGAATGTCAGCCGGGTCGCTTCAAATTCATTGGTGGCTGTTTAGTCGATCGTTCTCGACCTCACGATGCTACCCTCACAGATAGGCTTGAGGTGAACTGAGCTTTCAATTGCAATTGCAGAGAGGTTCGGTGCTCTGATGCCGAAACTTGGCATCACGCTAACGCGCCAAAGACATGCGGCTTCCAGTGGGTCAGCGTGTCGACGTGGGGGGCCTGCGTCAGCGGCCCCTGTCCGATCCCGACTTTGACCAGCTGTCCAAGCTGCAACCACTTCGTGAGACATCGTGCCGTACGCATTTGGCAGGCTGTGGTGCTGAACGCAGCGCATACCAAACAGAACGCCAACTGACCCTATACAGTCGCTTCCATGCTCCGTCTATAGTGTCCATTTTGTGCCGCCTACCGAACGCGATCGGACTTACGGCCAAGCTACCCGGCCACTCCGACCTCTCCGACTTCCCCTCCCTCTACCGATGGCGGACACCTGTGCTGCCGGCGCCGCCAGCACTTGCTCGCCTTTAGACCTCCGCTTTTGGACCAACGACAGGTTTCTCTCCCATGTCGTTCTCCCAGTAGTCTGCCTTGCCCCGCTGGCCACGTTCATCCTCCTCCCGTGGTGCTGGCGGACCTTCGGCTCCTTCCTCGGCTTCTACCTGCGCAAGAAGAGCGAAGGGCGGCGATGCCACATCCTCGAACTTGCTGAGGCGGATGAAAAGAAATATCAGGAGGAGCGGGCGGGCGATGTCAACAGCGGGGACGCCGCCGAGGACGGGGGCTGGGAGAAGGTGGATGCCTACGGTGTTGGGACGGCCAGCAACGGCGGCAAGGGCGGCGACGACTGGGATGGCATTGTCGGCTTCTTCCACCCGTTTTGGTGAGTCTTGGCTTCGTCCACTACTGTGGCCGCATGGGGCTGACCAGTCCATAGCAACGCCGGAGGCGGCGGAGAGCGAGTCCTCTGGGCAGCCATCCGAGCCACGCAGCAGCGCTGGCCCAAGGCCAAATGCGTCGTCTACACCGGCGACCACGGCGTCACCAAAGATGCCATTATTGCCCGGGTAAAGGTACGCTCACCACCTCCCCCCCTCTTTCCAACTCTGTCCCTTCGCTAACCGTACCCAACCCATCCAGAACCGCTTCAACATCCACCTGCACCCCCCAACCCTCAACTTCCTCTACCTCTCCACCCGCCACTGGGTCCTCGCCTCGACCTGGCCACGCTTCACCCTGGCCGGCCAATCCCTCGGCTCGCTCATCCTGGCCTGGGACGCCTTCTCCCTCCTCGTTCCGGACATCTTTGTCGACACGATGGGCTACGCCTTCGCCATCGGCCTAACCAAGCTCCTCTTCCGCGACGTGCCGACGGCCGCCTACGTGCACTACCCAACCATATCCACCGACATGCTCGACTCGCTCGACCCATCCGGCGCCACACACCCACGAGGCGTCAACGCGGGCCAGGGCGCCGGCGCCCGCGGCAAAGCCAAAGCCCTCTACTGGCGCCTCTTCGCGCGCGCCTACGCCCGCGTCGGCGCCGCCGCCGACGTCGTCATGACCAACTCGAGCTGGACGCAGGCGCACATCCGCGCGCTGTGGGGCCCGCGCCGGGACCGGCTGGGAGCGAGTAGTGTCCACCCGATCGCGGTCGTGTACCCGCCCGTGGCGGTGCGCGAGCTGGAGCACGAGGTCGAGGTCTCGCCGGCCAGCGAGGCCCGCCGCGAGAAGGTGCTGCTGTACATCGCGCAGTTCCGCCCGGAGAAGAACCACGCGCTGATCCTGCAGGCGTTCGCTGAGTTTGTGAAAACGGGGGCGGCGGCTGCGGCGGAGGGTGCGAGGTTGGTGCTGGTGGGCAGTGTGCGTGACGATGGCGACTCGAAGAGAGTGTATCAGCTGCGGTTGCTGGTCAATGAGCTGCATATACGGGATCGGGTTGAGTTTCATCTCGATGCGTCGTGGCCGGAGATTCTGGAGTGGCTGCGCCGCGCGAGTGTGGGTGTCAATGGCATGTGGAACGAGCACTTTGGGATTGGGGTTGTTGAGTACCAGGCCGCCGGGCTTGTGGCGGTTGTGCATGATAGTGGCGGTCCGAAGATGGATATTGTGGTGGGTGTGGAGGGGGAGCCGACGGGTAAGTTGAAGCTGCATTCTGTGTGTAGGGTGAACAGATCAGAAACGGTGCTGACACTGGATGTTACAGGTTTCCACGCCACCACGGCGACCGAGTTTGCGCAGGGCTTCGAGAAGGCACTGAGCTTGCCGAATCTGCCCGCGGTACGCCAGCGCGCGCGACAGTCAGCGAAGAGGTTTACGGAAGAGGAGTTTGCGCGGCGGTGGCTCGAGCAGATGGAGAAGTTGGTGGCGGTGAGGGTAGCAAAGCAGAAGAAGGTGAAGAGGGCGTAATGTGGTGTTGTCTGTCGTTTTCTCCTTGCGCCTCTCCTTCGCATAGATACATGGATAGATACCCTTTTCCTTCAGCATTGTTAGTGGCGGGTGTACGGCTTTCTTTCTCCGCCATTTTGGAAAGTATAGTTGTCTATATCACCGCAATATCAACTATTGTACAACCGCACGCAGAACGCCGCCTCGTTGTTCTATTTTCCCTCCGACTAGCACAACCTACGCATCCACCCGATTCAGCACCGCCACGCCCTCCACATGCCCCGTCTGCGGAAAAAAATCAAACCCCCGAATACTCTCAATCTCATACCTCACCCTCTTCCCCCCATCCTCCCCCACGTCCACCTCCTCCCCCTCCCCACGCACCAACACCCCGACATCCCTCGCCTGCGTATGCACATTACAACTAACATACACCACCCTCCTTGGCGCAAACCGCAGCAGCTGGCGCAGAAAACTCGCGTCACACCCCTTGCGCGGTGGGTCCAGCACGACGACGGTCTCGTCCGGGTCGTAGGCGCTGACGCTCTGGAACAGCTGCGGCGCGTCGGCGGCGATGAAGCGGCACTGGTCCTCGCGCAGGCCGTTGAGCGCCGCGTTGCGCCGCGCGAAGGCGATGGACTTCTCCGCGATGTCGATGCCGATGCTGCCGCCGGGGAATGAGGAGGATTGCGTGATGGTGAAGAGGCCCGAGCCCGAGTAGGCGTCGATCAGGTACCGGATGGGTTTGGCATCTGGCTGGGAAGAAGCAGGGGGCAGGATGTGCGAGCGGATGTAGTCGGTGAAGGGGGACAGGATGGAGTTGTTGTTCTGGAAGAAGGCGCCGGCTGGGTTGGTGAAGACGAAGGAGTCGATGTACTCGGTGCTGGTGGCGTTTTGGTCCGTGATGCACGTCTTGAAGTCAGTGTGCGTGTCGGTTTCGACGCGCAGGGCGGTTGCAGGAATGCCCTCGGGCGGTTCGGTTGTGTCGGTGGGGGTCGACTTGGGCACGCGCTTGGTGTTCTCGCGCAAAAGAATGGTCGCACCTTTGGTGTACTTGTCGTACTCGACGGCCAGGCGGGCGCGCTCCTCGGCGAGTCCCTTGCGCACGGCCTCGGTGGCGATCGGGCAGTCCTCAATGTCCATCACCTGGCGGGTGTTTTTGGGCGTGAAGCCGAAGGTGGGCATCTCCTGGTGGGCTTTCTTGGGCCCGCGTCGTGGGTTCCCTTTGGGCCCGTCGAAGTGGGGGGTGAGCTTCGTGCGGTAGCCATACTGCAGCGGACTGCCGATGGTGTCGAGGACCTCGGGCACCAGTTCGGGGGCCAACTGCGAAAAGTTGCGGTAGGCCTTGACGACGATGTCCTTCTTCACATTGAGCTGCTCGGCATAGTCCAGCATCTGGAACTGGCAGCCGGAGCACTTGGCGAAGTAGGGGCATTGGATCCGGCTGTCGTCGCGGAGAGGAGACGGCTGGACGACCGAGATGAAGTCGGCCGCGGTGTACCCGTCTTTGGGATTGTGACGGTAAACTTTCGCCTTCACGGTGTCTCCCGGCACGGAGAACGGCACGACGTAGATGTGGTCGGACCCCTTCTGCTTTGCCAGCCCGTCGCCCGTGGACGACAGCTCGACAACCTGGAGCTCAACCTCAGAGCCTTGCTCAGGCAGCGCAGCGGCATCCTTAGCGGTGCTGTCTTCAGCTTCTTCGGTGATTTTGTGAGACGCCAGCAGCGCCTGAACATCGGCGAGAAGCACTTCCTCGTGAGACCCCTCTTGCACAGGCTTCTCCTTCCTCCTGTGCTTTGCCGGCCGGCGGTGATGTCCCTGGAATGGCCGCTTCCCAGGCTGCTTGTGACCGTTCCCTTGAGGTCCAGAGGCCTGAGGCGCGGCGCCAACGTCCACTGTGCTTTGGCCGGTCGCCATGGTAAATTTGCTTCGCGGTATTGAGATTCTGTGAGTGGACGACGGTGTGTGGGGCCTTGTGAGACGGATGGGAAAAGGAGCGGGCGATGGACGGAAGAAAAGCCCAATGGTTGAGAGTCGAAGGCCACCAAGTCGTGTCGACATCGGTCACCTGCGTTCGGCTCACGAGTGGGCTGCTTGATGGCGTCAGTCTGAGTGGTGCAGCCACATACGAGAACTGGATGAGCTCCTCGGTTTCGATCAACTGAAAATATTCACACCTTGCGTTCCCAAAACCACTGAGACTTCGACCCTGCAAGGATAAGTGCTGCAGGTCGCCCCACTTTAGCATTGAAAGGAAGCTTCTCAGCCAGTCATGGGCCGGACTCTTCTGGAGTGTGGGCCGGACCCGAACCTGACGATGCTGTCTGTTCTTGACGCTGAGCGATAAGTGTCGTTGCACGTTGCACGTTGCGACCTTCACGTTTCTGGGCGCCGACGATGCTGCCAAGACGGGCCGGACCGGCGAGCGTCGTCGCCGAGTGGGCAAGGTGCATTGGTGACCTTAGACTCGATGAGCAAGGCAAGCAGTTCTGGCATGAGCGGTCTCTAAAGGTCCTTGAGCGCATTTAGCTGGAGTCCTGAGCAGCCATGTAGCACCTGTCAGTCTCGGTCTTCCCACGTTCAGCGTCAACAGTGCCTTGAACCATACTCGATGCAGACCCTATCTAGAGCATACACGATATCCATTCACTCCCAAAAGCCATCACGCCTTCCAGGGTATCATACCAGCAGCCCACAGCTTCGCCCATCCCAACACTCACATGCAAACCTTGTGCCTTTACCTTACCCAAGCAGAACATGCGCATACTGATCCAGATCCAGATGCTCGCACAACACCCCCTGCAGCGCGGCCTTGCTCTTCGCAATAGCGGGCAGCACGCCCTCAATCTGTGCCAGGTTGCTCCGCATGCTCTCCATGTGGCTGCCGATCTGCTGTGACAGCGCGAGCAGTTCCTCCTCCTCATGCAGGTCCTGTGACAGCATCACGATGGTTAGTACTAAACCCCACACAACGGAGGCAAATGCGACGGATGTACCGAGAAAAGCTTAGCGCGAGGGTAAAATGTGTGAGAACTCACCTTGAAAACACTCCCACCCCCTTCACCCGCAACCCCCTTCCCAACAACCTCCAACTCCCTCCCCATCCCTTCCCCATCGCCTCCACCCACCCCAGCAGCAAGGACATGCTCCCTGCCGCTCCTCTCCCTCCACCCCCTAGCCTGCGCCCTCGCATTCGCCTCCAGCCTCCTCAGCAGCGCATAATCCCGCTTCAGCGCCCGCTCCTCCCTCTCCCTCTCCGCCTTCAGCAACGCAACCCCATGCAGCAGCGGATCCAGCACCTTCTCTAGCCCCGCAATCGCATCCACCGTCTTCTCGAAATCCAACTCCGCCTCGCGCCCTCCGTCCCCTTTTCCTCCCTCACCACCCCTCCTCCCCCTCCCCCTCCCTTTCGCAGCCGCCGACCCCGAACCACCAGAACCGGAAGCAGCACCTGTAGTAGTAGTGGCAGGGGGGAAGGGCATGCCCTTGACGAGCTTGCCGCGCAGGCGGGCCGCGAACAGCCGCAGGATGGCCTGCGCCTGGGCGCGGCGCGCGTCGCGGTCGCGGAGGCGGTGCAGCACGGGCCGCGCCGCGTCGGCGAGGATTGTGTCGACCGCTGTGATGGACGGCGTCGCGAGGGGCGTCCATTTCGACGCGATCGTCGCACGCGGGATCTGCCGCGTGCGCGTGGCGAGGTGCCGGTAATGGGTTAATGTGGTGGTGCGGGGTTGTGGAGAGGTTTGGACGGGGGGTCGCTCGGCTGTGGGGGAGGGGCGTGGGCGAGCGGAGGGCTTTTTGGGTGGGCGGTTGTGGGTGGTTGTTGGGTGTGAGGAGGACTCGGCTGTTTCGTTAGATGTGTCGCCCTCGGTAGAGGCGACTGAGGGGCGTCCGCCTCGCTTGCGTTGCACCTGCTTATCACTCTGAGGCGGCCCGGCTTGGTTCTGCGCCTTGGAGACAGATAGTTCTGCTAGAGACGGGCGGCCGCGCTTGTGCGTCTGAGGCGGAGCTGCTTGCTCCTCCTTGCGAGCATTGGCATGCTCAGAGGTTGCTCGCTGTGCGGCCCATCCCGGGTTGTCGTCTGCTGATCGCCGTTCTCTTCTGCTTCGTCGTGCGGAGTTACTGTCTTCTGCGGCTTCCGCCTCTTCGGTTGGCTGACCTTGTTTTTTTGGCTTCCGTCCTGGTTTCCCCTTCGACTTGTCTGGCTGACCGTGTACGGCTTCCGGCTCCTTCGCTGAAGGTGCAGCGGGCCTGTCATCTTGTTGACGGTCCCTCCTGCTTCGGCGACTCTCTCGCTCTGCCGTGTCCTGGGCTTCCGGTGCTGTCGTCTCTGTCTGCGCAGTGGCCGGTGGCTTGCCGGTCCGGGAGCTCTTCCTCAGTTCGCCGTCTCCTTGCCCTTCTCTTGGTTCGGATGCCCCATCCGCCCTTCGTCGTTTGTGCGGTGGCGAGTCTGCCGGATAAGCCTCCTCGTGATCCGGGCCGCGAGATTTGGGAGGCCGTCCCCTTTTCTTTGGCGCAGCGCTCGAGGGTGTCCCAGCTAAACTTGTCTCAGCCGGCGCATGCCGCGAATCGTCCTGCGCTACCGAATCCATGCTCTTGCGTGGTCGTCCCCGTTTCCGTTGAGTCGCAACATCCTCCGCAATTCTCTCACCGCCGGCCGGTTCTCCAACGGATTCTTTGTGCGGGTTGTTGCCAGACGCGCCTTCGGCTACCTTGGACGCCGCGGGAGGACGGCCGCGTTTGCGCTTCTGGTTCGGCTCATCTGGCGCCTGGTCTTCATGTCAGTGGGAACCCTTGGATTACATGGGTGCGACACGTCTCACCATGACGGGAGAACTTAGCAACAAGCTAAAATGTACCAACAATGGCTCATGGATCGTGAGGACACCGAGTTAGGTAAACGGTGCATGGCAAGCCACATGAGGTCAACAGTTGGGTGTAATTGCCCCACTGTGGCTGGAGACACGTCCCGTTGCGTTGTTGATTGTGACGCGGTCGACAGCTGCTTGGGGTTCTCCGAGCAAGCGAACCGTGACCCCACAACAATCAGCCAAAACGGGTTAATGGCGACTGACAGCCCCCGGTCAACGCCATGGCACCCAACAAGGGGTCGGACACGCTAGCCGGCGTTGGCAATCAAAAGGAACACGGAATACAAATCTCCAACGGAGAATCTTCGCGATCTTGTTTCCCTTTGCACTTGTGCGCTGATCTTGCGACAAGCCCGTCTGCTGCCGTCTACTGCGTACATCCCAGCGGTCCATCCTCGCAACCGCGCAGCCAAAGTTCCCGTCTCCCAGGCAGCTACGCGTCCAACCCCTCATTCCTTGCATCATCCATTTTTACTTGGTAGCTCTGGGCCGAAGCTCCTGCTTCCCCTCAATTTCCCCGTCATCGTTCCTCCAACACTGCCAGTCCCCAGCTGTGTCATACTCCGCCCACCATGCGCTTCTCCACAACCGCCCTGCTGGCGCTGCCGCTGCTCGCGTCGGCCGCCGAGAGCCCCTTTGAGCAGTACAAGGCCAAGTTCCAGAACTTCCTGGGCAGCTTCGGCGCCGCGTCCGTGCCCGGCGCTGCCGAGAAGGTCGCCGACGCAGCGGCCGCCGCCACCAGTGCCGCCGCCGCTGCCGGCAAGGCGGCTAAAGGCAAGGTCACGACGCAGCCCAAGAAGATCGACACGCTCACGATCGACGACTGGAAGAACACGCTGTACGCGCCCGTCAAGGCGGACGCGACGCAGCCCGAAGATTGGCTAGTGCTTGTGTCGGGGCGCAACAAGACGTGCTTTGGTGCGCTCCCTCACCCTCTCTTCCCCTTCCTCCTTCCTGTCCGAACCACTGAGCTAATCAACGTGTCTTCGTGCATCTGCAGGCCGCTGCACCAACATCGACGCCGCCTTCAACGAGTCGGCGCACAAATTCGCGGCTCTGCCGGCCGCCCAGGCGCCGTCGCACCTGGGCTACCTCAACTGCGACGACCAGCCGGTGCTGTGCAACGTGTGGTCGGCCAACGTGGGCTCGCTCTGGCACCTGCAGCTTCCCTCCTCTCCTGGCGCGCCCGTCGACATCCACACGCGGCGCGTGATGCTCAACACGACGACGGCGCAGGACATTGTCGACGCCTGGAAGGCCGACCGCGCCGACCCGGAGACGCGCTGGCGCAAGCTCGACGCCGACGGCTACTTCCACCCCTTCGACGGCAAGTTCGCCCGCTGGGGGCTCGCCGTGCCGCTGGCCTACCTGTTCTGGGGGCTCAATGTCATTCCGTCGTGGGGCATGATGCTGGCTATCTCATTCTTGAGCAGGTGGATGATGTGAGTATCCTTCTGTTCTTCTGAGTGCTGTTAAGATGAGTGGATCGCTGATGTCTTGTGCCTTTCTTAGGAACCGTCGCATGGGTCAGCCGAACCGCCAGGCTGATGCTGCCCCTGCTGCCGGCGCGCCGCGTGCTGCTCCCGCAGGAGATGCCCGCTCCTAATTGCGTTGTGCAGGGGTTACCGACTGTTTTCCTTGGGAGGACCTCTCCTTGAATAGTACTGTAATTACTGGGTCGGTTGGTCATGTTCACTGCGGTCGGTGTCTGAGGGCTAGATATGGCGGAGTGGGATGGGCGGACGGGTGTTCTTGTACACTGCTTTTTACCTTATACTCGAAAGGTGTGCAGGGCTGCTGGAATCAAGATCAATTCTTTGCTCTACAAATCTCCTGTAGGTTGGCCAACCCGTCGAGCACCTGTTCCGGCAGCTGGCTGTTAGCCAGGCGGCCGTACCGCAGGTCGCTCATAGCGCCCACAGTCTGCCGGACCAAGGCGAGGAGAGCAGCCTCCTCTTCCTCGAGGAGCTGCAGCTCGGCTTCCAGCTCATTGACTGCGCCCTCCATTTCCGGGAGGATGGAGTCAAGACTGTGCTTTGGGTTCTGGGGCTCGGACCAGGTTCCCAGCTGTGGCCGCGGGGTGAGGTGGTCAGCGCACGATACTGAATGTCTGTGTGCAAACAATGAATCCGTCATGGCTGCATAACACTAACCATCCGCTCGATTTCAATCTCATCATCCTGCTCGTGCGCCTCGGCCTCTCGCCTGGACCGGATCACAGCGCGGCGCATGGCCTTGCCTTGCTTGGCCTCCTGCTCAATCTGCTCCGCCACGGCGTCCACAACTGAGTTTCTCTGGCTCTGAAGATCCCGGTAGAGACTGCGAATTCGTGGCGACGACTGCAGCTGCCGCGGAAACAAGGTAATAAACTCTTGCAGCGAGATGAAGGACGGCAGCTGCGCGGGGACGAGCAGGTAGTTGCGGAGGATGGTCTGCTCCGTCGGTGCCATTGTGGTGATGTGATGTGGCCGATGTGTGATGTTGGATAGAAATCAAGAGGGACGTCTTCAACTCAGTGATTGCTTGATTATTCCCTGATTTAGATTTCATTTGTCGATTTCGAGGGCTGAAGGAAGTTGATGAGGCAGGGTGGACGCGCGCCACAATGGCAGGCGCGGTCGCGTGTTCCCGTGACCCGTGCGCCCCTGGATGGTTGATGCAGAAGGGACGTCCCTCAGTCTCATCAGTGCTCACATGCATGGAAGGCACCGTCCGCCAGACCACCACACTCACTCTTTTCTCTTACATGAATTTACAACCACTAAGGATCTTGTTGCAGGACCATTCGGTTTTGGCACTGTGCGGAAGAAATCTGCAAAACTTCGAGTCCGCAGCAACGGCCCGGCTCACACCTGTCACACGGTGAAAACGACATCATAACTCCGTCTTCATCTGCTGGAAGCCCCCTGTTTTGCGGAAGCCAGAGTGAACCGCAGAAACTCAGATCTCAGTTTGTTTCGGTTGAATTCCACATCTCGACTTTCCTGGGATTTCACAGACACCAAAATACCACATTATCATCACCATGGCTCCGCCGAAACAGCCTCAGCCGCCGTTCCAGAAGGACGAGCGCGTGCTGTGCTTCCACATGGAGATGCTCTACGAGGCGAAGATTTTGGACATCATGCCGGCTGAGAGCGGCGAGGGCTGGCAGTACAAGATCCACTACAAGGGCTGGAAGAGCAGCTGGGACGACTGGGTGCCCCAGGACCGAGTCCGCAAGTTCACCGACGAGAACAAGGACCTCGCTGCTCAGCTGCTGGCCCAGTTCAAGAGCCTGCAGTCGGGCAAAGCGGCCAAGCAGTCTGCCAAGAAGGGCGGCCGTGTGCTCAACGCCGGCTCCGACATGAGTTCAGCTAGGGGGAGTGAGGAGCGCACTGCTGGGGCTGCGACGACCACTGGGCGCGGTCCGCGCCGGGCGAGGGATTATGACCTTGAGCAGGTGAGTTGTTTGCGCTTGGCGATGTGTTGATATGCTTTTTCCTCTCTTGCGAGTTGCTGTGTTTTTTATGTACCCTCGAATCTCGGCCTTCGCCTCGTGGTGCGCTGTGGCTTTCGAATGGGGCCATGTCGACCTCGCTGCAGCAGTACCCGGATAGCGTCGCTCCGGCAGCATAATGTTTACCGGGTTGCCCCCGGGTGCCCTCGATGCAGTTGCTGCATTCGCCATTGCTGCCGCCGGGGACGAGTCCAACAACTCATGCGTTCAGGAGTGTCTTCACTCTGGGACAATTCTGCCGCTGGGTCGAGGACGAACTCCAAGGTATCTCACGGTCGCCTCGCCACTCCTCCTTGCCGGCGACCCAACTGGAACTCGACCTGGACTACCCCCGGATCTGAAGCAAGGAGGCCAGCAGGTGTTCTGCATGATCCTGCAAGGTCCTGCACGCATCGGCCAATTTTCGCCCCTGGCCAAACTCTCTGCAGACCTCGTGGTGTTTATTCTCTGCGAATGAGCTCATCCGCGCCGAAACGCTCTCGCAGCAACAGGTCATTCGCATCCCTTAAAGAAGTCCCCCCCCCCCCCGTTCTGTTGTATTTTCTCCGCAGGAGAACAACCATCAACCGCGCAACCACCCAGCAGCACCGTCAAATCGCTCGCTATCCCAGAATTTGTGCCTCTGGTGTGACGACTCAACTGCAACCTCCACTCTCTCTATTTTGAGTACTCCCTAGATATTCAGTCTCTTCGCCTCGTTTTCCACGCGCCAAAAATGAAGTTCGCTCCGACCTCCGCCCCCGCCTCTCGGGTTCCGTTTAGTATGGTCACTCGCCGTCGGGCTGGGAAGTCGACGCCGTCAGCAAAGGTTCTGGAAGCGACCAAGCCTCCCAATCTAGCGAGACCTTCGAAGTTAGCCAAGTCTTCGAAGACAACGAAGTCTGCGAAGCCGGCGGGGGTTACCAAGCCAAAGAAGTCATCGAAATCGACGAAGTCGGCAAAGTCAACAGAAGCTTCCAAGATTTCCCACTCTCCAGAAGCCACCGACATTCTGACGGCGACGACTCCGAAGCCATCGGAGCCATTGGATTGCGACAAGTCACCGAAATCCGCCAAATTCTCAAAGCCTGCCCAGACATTGACGCCAGCAACGACTCCTGATTCACCGACACTTGGTGCAGCGACCCTCCTAGTCACGGTGAAGTTGTCGCCCAAAGCGCCGCCGAAGCCACCAAAATCTCCGAAGGTTACGAAGCCCCTGAAGCCGTCTAAGCTTCCGACAGCTGGGACGCACTCAAAGCCATGGCGATTTCACAAGCCAAGCGATTTCTCGAACTCCAGAATGGCTCCGGGGTTCAAATACCGCTCCAGCTCACGCAGACCTGTGCGGTTTTCGCCATCGGCGCAGATCTTGTCCTTCAAAGATTTGGCCCCCGCGCGCCGCGAGGAGGTGCTGAAGGAGCGCCGAGAACAGAAGCAGAGACGCGACCAGGAACAAGAGTGGCGGCAGACCTGGCTCGAGGAGGAAGAAAAGTGCTTCAAAGCCCAGCACAAAAAGGATAACCTCATGACGCTGCCGACGCTTGCCACCGCTACCTACATGAACAGCAAAAACCAGCTGACATTCGACAATCGGTACGAGACCAAGCGCCAACGCGACCCGATTGGGGAGAGGCATCCCAAGCTCTTGAAGGCCGAGAAGAACAAAACCGTCACCGCGAGGCTTCATGCGTACTGGGTAAACATGCCGCCGCGCGAGAACAAACCCCTTGCCGGCATTCCACGGGAGCCAGAGGTCTCCTGCAGCCGGGGCGATCAGGAACGCGAGCTGGCTTTTGTCGACCCCCGGAGGCTCCCAGAGGACAACATCCCCTATCTGAGTTGGCTTGAGCCGCAGCATGAGCGTGCTGGTCTCAATACTCCAACTCACCAGGACCACGAACAACCCTCCGACTGCCTCGGTGAGCCAGAACATGAGAACGCGGCTCTTCCCAGACTCCAGGATTGCATGAACCAAGGGCGACCAGTTGAAGGCCAGACCGCACCAACGGGAGCCGTGCCCAGTGGCACGTCTACCTGGTTTGTTTTCAACCTTGTACGTCAGTGACTGGAAGGTTGCGGCACCAATCGCTCCCCGGTTGAGTGTTCGAGACAGTGAAATCAGTACTGACTGGGCCTGTGCCCAAGTGGGCGGGGCGGTTTGTCTCGTTTTTGTTTTTCCTTGTTTATCTCTCATCGTTGCCGTGTTCAGATTGCTAACATCAAACGCAGGAAGAGCACTTTCACAACCGGCCGTCGATTAAGATTCCCCTGCCCGATCACGTCAAGTCGCTGCTCGTCGACGACTGGGAGAACGTGACGAAAAATCAGCAACTCGTTCCGCTTCCTCACGCGCACCCGGTCGAAGAGATTCTCAACGACTACCTCGCCCACGAACGGCCGAAGCGGCAACCCGACACCCCGTCCATGGATATCCTGGAGGAAACCATGGCCGGCCTTCGCGAGTACTTTGACAAGTCTCTTGGCCGCATTCTTCTTTATCGGTGAGCTCCCCTCGCGCCTTTGCTCTGGCATGTTTTCCTTGTAGGTTCACAAGTTAACCTAACACAACTCCGCCACAGCTTCGAGCGTGTGCAGTACCACGACATGAATCAATTGTGGAACTCGGCCGACAGCAAGCACATAAGCCCTGTTGACACTTATGGTGCGGAACACTTTGCCCGTCTTCTTGGTATGTCGCGCTGCCTCCTCCTTTCCCAAACCAATCCCGCTTTCGTCACATCAAACGATGGTTAACACACATTTATAACGCAGTTTCACTCCCCGAGCTCATCGCGCAGACCAACATGGACCAGCAGTCCGTCAACCGCCTGCGCGAGGAACTGATGAAGTTCACCAACTGGTTCTCGCGCCACGTTGCCAAGTACTTTGTCCAGGAGTACGAGACGCCCGGGTCTGACTACATCGAGAAGGCGCGAAGCGGCTAGGTGACGCCTGGCGAGACAGAATCCGGCTTGGAAAACGAGCCCTTGTCCTTGTTGGAGATGAAAGAGGACAAGGAGCAGGACATTAGGGAGGAGATTAAGGAGGAAATCAAGGATGTGATTGTGGTGAAGTGGGAAGAGGACTTTCTGTGAGGGCATGGTGCCAACCTGGTTATCGGGTTGGCGGACGTGGTTGAGCTCAAGGGCGGGATTACATCGGCATTTGAGCCGTGCAGCCGGTTCGGGATTATGTGGCTTTGTTTCCTTTTGCGTGGAGGAAGGGTCTCCTGTGGTGGATTGTCATTCGTGCTCGTTCTGAGACGTTGGCTATCTACTCTTTCTCTTTTTTGGGCTGGAGGCTCATGGCTGGATTGAGGGTGCTGCCCTCTGTTTGTCGTCCGGCTATACCCGCCTGGATGGGGAGGAAAAGGGCGCCGGCACGGATGGATCATGGGCTCTTTCTTTTGATGTAAATTTATCTCTCTTCTGAGTCATTGGCATGACTTGGTGTGGAATGAGCATCTTTAGGACGATCAACACAGTCCAACTGATGTGTGTGCCGGGAATGGTCCTGTTCGCAGTTTAGGTTGACTCAAGGTCAGCATGCACGCTGGAATTCACCGGATGGCTTGACTCGACCTTCGTATTCACGATCCCCAAGCTTTGCTTATTGTCACACGAAGTATTCTACACAAATACACACAGCAGCCAACGCCCAACAGTTACAGATGACCCCATCTTCTACTTCCCAGCAGCTTTGCCACCCCCGAGACCAACTCCAAAGATGATTCCACCTCTGTATGACTGATTTCCATTGTCACACCCAACTACCATCAACCACTATCTCCACAACTATACCCCCCACTCAACTTCATAACCTAACCTCCTCCCCAGCCTGCTCCCCTGAACCCGCCGCCGCCGCCACCAGCAGCGGCCTCGGCGCCTGCTGCTCGACGACGAAGCCGGGCTCGGGCTTGCGCGATTCGTGCAGCTCGCGCTTGGTCATGGGCTGCTCGACCTCCTCGACGCGCACCAGCTCCTTGACCTTCATGATCATGCCCGCGAACTGCGCGCTGACCGGGTGGAAGACGACCTGGGTGCGGCGGTGCAGGCCCAGGGCGGCCAGCACGCCGCGGGTGCGCTTGGGCAGGCCGATCGCGGAGCGGTGGAGGGTGATGCGGAAGAAGGACATTTTCGTAGCGTCGTTCGGACTGGCGGTGTTGGTTTGTGTGGATGGTTCAGTCGGTCGCTTGCTCGGCCGTCTCGTCGTCGGGTTACCAGGCCGTGCAGCGGGCGGTGAGCTGTGTCTCGACCTGCACCTTGGTTTAAGAACCTGGTAAGAGTAAAACTGTGCGTGTCCTCCTCTCGTTTGGTATCGCCGTCGTCGTCGTCGTCGTCGTCGCGGTTGTTCGCTCTCCCTGGACTGGACTGGACCACAAGCACATTAGCACATTTCGATGTAAGCACACTAGGCGCCCGAACTCACCTGACACAGACCAATTGAATGCCAATCCTTCGTGAAATCAGTCCGGCAGCACGCGGCGCAGCCAGTCTTCCGAATCGTGCTCGTGGTCGTCGCGCGTTGCGCCGTCAATCGCGTCAGAAAATACCAATCGATAACGACCGTCGTCGAAATCGGCCCGGCAGGGCGGCAGCCAGGTGCGCGCCAGCCAAGACAAATCCTGCCGCGTCAGACCGCCAAAAGACAGCCATCAGCGTCCCGGCAATCAGCAATCGGGCCTCCGTCTGTCAGCCAGCGGCTGCCCCTCCTCAACCCCGCGCTGTCTGATGACCGGCAGCACGCAGAGCTGGGCTTGATGCATGGCCGAAAGCCATGGCGATTACGCCTGGATTTTTGACAGAGTACAGCACAGTGGATTCTTCACTTCTACGTGCTGGATATCATTGGAAATTGCTATCGAACTCGAGTGTACGAGATACAGCAGTTTCATCTTTAGAAACTAGTAACTCGCTCTTACACCCTCAACAACAATATCATGTTTCACGCATTCAAGTGCAGGCGTCTTGTTTATTACCTCCACATCTCCGTTGCCAAGTTCCTTCGTCCCAAGTACGGCATTCGGATTCCGAAGCTGTCACCGGGGAACCAAGAAACGGAGGCGTGCGACCACCGACCTCGGGACAGATCCCCGACGTGCCACACACACCCGACCACCAAGCTGACTCCGTTACTCACCCTCTCCTTCCTCCGTTACACCACCTCACCACCCAATGCTGCCTTCACTGACACAGCACAGCAGCAGTGCTACTCCGAGTGCTGACACCGCATGCAGCCCCCGCCTCGCATCCCCGACACATGGAAAACATCCCACGACCGACGCTGCACGATTACGTTCATTACATGGTATGGAGGTATAGCGCGCGACATCGGAGGAAACCACCAGATTTGACAACTTCATTAAATAAAGAGTTCTAAACAATTGTCTGAGTAACCGAATCTCGGGAGCCGTGTCCTGCTCCTCCAAGCCCCGCCTTGTGCGCGACCAACTCTCCATGGAGAAAAATCATGTGAAAGCGCACGCGTAGTATGCGCTGCATATCGCATCTAACGTGTGAACACACAACACTCGAAATTTAACAACAAACCACCCCACTCTACATCTGCACCTCCACACGGCCCTCCGTGCCCGGCGGGCCAGCCTGCTGCAGACTGGGCAGCAGGTAGGTGATATCGTCCCAGGGGTGACGGTACAGGCCAGTGCGCAGGCGCTTCTGGTCGAGGTAGTGGGCAATCAAACCAATGCTGCGGCCGAGCACAAACAGGCCGTTGAGGACGCCCATGCCGAGGTAGTCCTCGGCCTCTTCGGGGCTGAAGGCGCCGCAGTTGCGGAGCAGGTCGACAAAGCAGACGGCGATGCAGCCGTCGACGTTGAGGATCAGGTTGTCCTTCTTGGAGGTGGTGACGGTCTCGACGGCGAGCGCGTAGTCCAGCAGCTTGTGGCTGGGAAATTTGGCCTTGACGTACTCCTTGACCAGCTCGACGCGCAGGTCCGGGTTGTTGCGCGACTTGACGCGGTGGCCGATGCCCGGGATCAGCTTGTTCTGCTTGCGCATGCCGTCGACAAACTCGCGCGGGCTGAGGCCCTTGTCGAACGCCTTCGTGAACTCCTCGGCCGCGCCGTCCAGCGCGCCGCCGAAGCGCGACCCGATCGTGAGCAGGCCGCTGACCAGCGCCGAGATGAGGTCCTTGCCGGCGCGGGTCGTGATGATGGTGTTCATGGCGCCCGACACGGCCGGGCCGTGGTCGGCCGTCAGCATGAGCACCATCTCGAGGAACTTGGACGCGTAGTCGGGCAGGCGCCGCCGGAACCACAGCAGCGACATGACGCCACCGATGCCGATGTCCTCCCGGAACACGTCCGAGATGGGCATGCCAGCGTAGAGGAGCTCCTGACCACGGTCGTCCGAGATGGTCGAGATGAAGGCAGCGGGCTTACGGATGAGGCCAAGCTCTTGCGCCCACGAGTAGTCGATGGGGATCTTGGGCACCACGGGCTCGGGCTGCGGCTTGATGGTGCCGTTCTGCACCAGCTTGTCGTAGAGGGACTTGAGCAGGTCGGGAAGGTCTTCGAACGTGTTCGGGACGTAGAAACCGGCCTCCTTCATGCTCTTGTTCTTCATGGCCGCCGTCTCGAGCTGCGAGTTGGCAAACGCACCGGCGTGGCCGAACTGCACCTCCGTCTTGAACATGCTCGCGCACGTGCCGATGGCCCACGCGACGATGGGCTTGGTGATGGCGCCGCTCTTCACCGCCTCGATGACCTTGTACTCCTCCACGCCGCCGACCTCACCGAGGAGCAGCAGGATCTTGCACTCCGGGTCGGCCTGGTACCGCAGGAGATGGTCGATGAAGGTGGTGCCGGGATACCGGTCACCACCAATGGCAACACCCTCGTAGACGCCGTCTGTTGTTTGCGAGATGATGTTGTTCAGCTCGTTGGACATACCGCCGGACTTGGAAACGTAGCCGACCGAGCCCTTGCGGTACAGCTTGGAGGCAACGATGTTGTCCATCATGCCGCCCGTGTTGCCGATCTTGAAGCAGCCGGGCTTGATGCCACCGACGGTGGCGGGGCCAATGATGGTGACGCCCTTCTTCTGCGCAACGTGCGCAATCTCACGAGCCCGCTGTAGGCAGTCAATCAGCAATTGGTTCGGAACACTTGAGTCTCTGGAGGGGCAAAGGAACTCACGCGCTCCGGCACACCCTCGGCAATGATGGCGATGGTCTTGATTTGCGGGCACTCCATGAGCTCCATGGTTGAGCTGTAGACGCTGCGGGACGAGGCGAAGTTGACCACGACGTCGACGTCCGGGTGCTTCTCCATCGCCTTCCCAACCTGCTGGTACACGGGCAGCAGGGTCTCGCTGGTGCCCCAGTACATCTTGCTGACGAACTGACCGCCGAATGTGTAGATGATGCCGGCGACCGACGGGGTGGACCGCTTGCAGATGAAGTCGAAGTCGAGCATGCCCTGCACGGCACGCGGCTGCAGGCCGTAGACGAAGCATCGTGTCTTGTCGTTAAAGAGCGCGTGGGCGGGCAGCGGGCTCAGCGGCCGGCTGGGGGCAGCGAAGCGGCGGATGTTATCGTTGGCGGACAGCCCGCCGGTCGGCTTGACGCCATTAGCACCGTCGCTGGCCATTGTGAAGTCTGGGAGTCGCCCGATGCTGTTTGGAGGACTGAGTTCAAGGACAGAACAAAACACCAGAAAGGGGAGCGAGGCGAAGAACTGTGAGGGCGTTCAAGTCGGTCGGAGCGAGGGAGAATGAGGGCGGGTTCGCAGAATGGAAGGCGAGGGCAGGCGGGCAGCAATTTTGGGGGGGAGGTTTTTGTCGGGTACCTGCCGTTTCGTCGAGGCGGCACCACACTCGGGGTAGGTGCAGAGCTCCGCTGCTAACGTTGATGGGCTTTAGTGTGAACGGCGTCCCTGGCCCAGCGCCGCAGCGGGCACTCGAGTCCAGTCCACGGCAGTCCTCCTGCGCTGGAATCCCCCAAGAATTCTTGCCCGCCCTTCATTGGCCGGCAGCCAGGTCAACGGTCCAACAAACGGTGGCAGTTCCCCAACTCTTTTGGACCCTTGTCCGATCGCCTGCCGGACTAGCACCATTTCAGGGCAAGCCTGGACTTTTTCTGCCGCGAAGCCGACGCGAAGTGGGGTGCCGACGCACTGAGCAGGCGAAGTACTGGTACCCGGGCGACACGTCGTCCGATTCCCCTCCGACATCAAAAAATTCGAAAAGGGATTGGAATGTCCAAGCCCAGGGCAGCAGCTTCCTGCCCGGCAACGCATGGCATGTTACCGTATGCAGAACATGCTTCATAGAACTGAAAGGAAAGCCAGCGAGCTGAGAACCGGCAATCGCATGGCATGGCTCATCGGTATTTGACTCCGGGGTTGGAGATCGGGCCCGAAAGTGTCGGGCACCGCGGGGTCAACCGAGCACAGCAGCAGCAGAGCAGGCATGCTGAGCTGGGCACACGACAGTCAGACACCACCCCGGAGTACCGCAGTATAATTCAGGAACGAGCACTTGCGCGCTACCACCGTGCCTCAATAACCAGAGGTACGATGGACCATTATGAGAGAATCAAGTAGAACATGGCGGCGGCTTCATCAACCTCAAACCACTGACAGCAATGCACCGCGCCAATGGCGGATGCATGGCGCCTGGCCCGGACGAACCCCACCTCCGTCCGCCTCGTATCGATGTGACACTAACGGAGGGACAGACTCGGGGAGCCTGGAATCTGGGCCGTGAGGCATGCGACAGCTGGCCATCTCCCAATGATGAAAGAGAGGTATGAAGAAGAAGAAGCAGAAATCGGCATAGCCAAACGGAAGGAAAGCGTCAGCCATCACTGCGGCCGACTTCCATCCCACGAAAGTCGCAGGAGCGGGGCAGTCTGGGCGTGAGGGAGGAGGAGCCAGGGGGTGCCGGCCACCAGCTCGAAGTACTGGTACCTCGACTTCCTGACCGCCCCCCCCCCAGGGCACTGCCCCGCTTGGGAGAACCCCCAATGGTTTTGGCGGGCGGTACCTGAACTTTTTTCGGCCGTCCCCCTCCCAACCCCAAGAGGCGCTACCGTCCCCTGTGCTGCCGTTGCCCTTGCGCTGCCCGTTTTGCCAGAACCCGAGTAAGTTGCGTGAATCGGTCCTGGTCCTATTTCCCAAGGGAGCTCCATCTGGCTTGTCACCATTCCTCGCTTCGTCCTCTCCCTCCCTTCGTGCACATCACTTGTCTGCGACACTCCTTGGACACGCCCGTCCACTTCCCCAGCCGCCAGTTCCTCCCTTGAGACTTCTCATCCAGGTAGGTAAATTGCCCCTCGCTTGAGGGTGGGATTGCACCGCCAGCTCGCCCAGAACGCACTTCCTTCCCCGGCCCCCACGAACTCGTGAGCGCTGTTGCGATCGCTGTCTTGAGGCGGTGCTGACGATTGAGAACTCAGGAAAAGAAAAGGATCCAGAGTAGAGGGAAAAGCCGCCGACTCACCACCACCAAGATGTCCGCGAAGAGCATCCTCGAGGCCGATGGCAAGGCCATCCTCAACTACCACCTCACCCGGGCGCCGGTGATCAAGCCGAGCCCGCTACCGGCGCCTACCACGCACAACGCGCCGCCGCGGCTCGCGTCGCTGCACTTCCCCGAGGACAAGGACATCAATGACGTGCTCGACCAGGCCGAGCTCACATACCCGTGGCTGAAGCACGACGGCGCCCGCTTCGTCGCCAAGCCCGACCAGCTCATCAAGCGCCGCGGCAAGAGCGGCCTGCTGGCCCTCAACAAGACGTGGGCCGAGGCAAGGGCGTGGGTGGCCGAGCGCGCCGGCAAGGTGCAGAAGGTCGAGCACACAGAGGGCGTCCTCCGACAATTCCTCGTCGAGCCCTTCGTGCCGCATCCCGCTGACACCGAGTACTACATCAACGTGAGTTTGCCGTCGTGTCGGGCCGGTGGCTCAAAGAAGTATGCGCTAACGCCTCATAGATTAACTCGGTCCGCGACGTGAGTAACTTTTTTTTTGTTGAGGCCATTGAGTCCTGGGGCGTCCAGGCGGGCTGTGATTCGCGAGACCAACCCCCACCTGCAAGCGCAGACGAATGGGGGATGGTGTGGAGAGCTGAGGTGGTGAAGCCGGCGATGTGGGAGACGGAGAACTACCTTCACATGGGCCACGGGATGCTTCTGAGTTTTTATACTTGGAAGCACCGGTGCGCCGAAGGTGTTGCATGCTCCGCGGATCCCACGTCCTGGAAAAGGCTGCCGAGCCGACACGGACGAGCGGAGGCTAAACCGCATTGTGCTGTGGACCGGGCCGCGGCGGCCCACCCGCCCGGATAACAGGCAAAAGCACCCCCGGCCACACGAACGACGAGGCTGACAAAATGCGCAGGGCGACTGGATCCTGTTCACCCACGAGGGTGGTGTCGATGTCGGCGATGTCGACGCGAAGGCGGAGAAGCTCCTCATCCCTGTCGACCTCACACAATACCCCTCCAACGAAGAGATTGCCGCTGCGCTCTTGAAGAAGGTCCCGAAGGGTGTGCACAATGTCTTGGTTGACTTCAGTACGTCTTGATGCCATTGCAAAGGGCAGGAGCTTTTGTCACTTACACGTGTGCAGTCACACGGCTCTACGCGGTCTATGTTGACTGCCAGTTCACATACCTCGAGATTAACCCCCTGGTTGTCATCCCCAACGAGGATGCCACCTCTGCCTCGGTTCACTTCCTCGACCTGGCTGCCAAGTTGGACCAAACAGCAGACTTCGAGTGCGGCGTGAAGTGGGCCATCGCGCGGTCGCCGGCCGCGCTGGGCATCACCAACGTGTCCAGCGGCAGCAGCAACGGCGTCAACATCGACGCCGGCCCGCCGATCGAGTTCCCGGCGCCGTTCGGCCGCGAGCTGACCAAGGAGGAGGCCTACATCGCCGAGCTGGACGCTAAGACGGGCGCCTCGCTCAAGCTGACGGTGCTCAACCCCAACGGCCGCATCTGGACGCTCGTCGCCGGCGGCGGCGCCTCGGTCGTCTACGCCGACGCCATCGCGTCCGCCGGCTTCGCCGACGAGCTGGCCAACTACGGCGAGTACTCGGGCGCGCCCACCGAGTCGCAGACCTACCACTACGCCCGCACCGTGCTCGACCTGATGCTGCGCGCGCCCGTCAGCCCCAAGGGCAAGGTGCTCTTCATCGGCGGCGGCATCGCCAACTTCACCAACGTCGCGTCCACCTTCAAGGGCGTCATCCGCGCCCTGCGCGAGTACGCCACCTCGCTCAACGAGCACGGCGTTCAGATCTGGGTCCGCCGCGCGGGGCCCAACTACCAGGAGGGATTGAAGAACATGAAGGCGGCCACCCAGGAGCTCGGGATCAATGCCAAGATCTTTGGCCCGGAGATGCATGTTAGTGGCATTGTGCCGCTCGCGCTGGTCCCTGGCAAGTGGGAGGAGAGCAAGGCGAAGGAGTTCCAGGGTTGAGGTTTGAGTGTGAAGGGGGTTGTGGGGCTTATACTAGAGGAGTGTGAGAGGTGTGCTGGTTATTCGAATGCTTTGCCTGTCTTCATGAGGATGTTGAGACTTGGGCGCATTTTATGTTGAGTGGGAATATCCCCCGATAGAAAGTATAATAAAGAGTTGTGTAACGCGGCGGTGATGTTGAGCCTCTGAGTATGTGAATGCGCGTTGAGCCTTGAGTCTCTGAGCAATGAGTCTTTGAGCAGGTGTTGAAGTCTGAGAGTCTCTTTGCAACATTCAGTGTGCGTTTCCCACTCACAAGTTAGTAGATGTATTTTTTACTTGTCTTGAAGTCCGATCTTGATGAGAGGAATACTTAGTTACGCATAAGCCTACTTATGTGGTACGCATGTAAGAAGGACTCTTGCTGTCGCTTCAGGAAGTGCGGCTCGACACAAACGTAGATGTAGAGGCGGATAGATAAATGTCTCTTGTATACTTATTGGTGAGATGTCCCAGCTTAGAGTTCCAACGACTCTCCTAACCCGTCGCGCTGCATGAAAATAGCCGCTCATTCAAGGGAAATTGCATCTCAGCTGCCCATGACAATAACCACATGACCGTACGGGATGATGAAACAGGAGTCTACATGCTTCATCGTCACATCATTAACGCTATGCGCGGAACCCAAGTTCACAACCTGCCTTTGACCCTCGCTATTCTTTCCTCCCTTCCTCCGACCCCTCCTGCCCACCTTCTCCCTGTCGGGTAGCCCTCTCTAAACTTGACCACCTCGCTTCTGCCGCGCGCGCTCTAATCTCCCTCGCACTCAACCCCCCTTCCGTACTTCCCCCACCACCACCCAGCACATACGCCCCCCCCTCCCACCCGCCATGATCCATCACCATCGCCTCCCCCTCCTCCTCACCATCCTCACCTCTCGCAGGGGCATACTCCTCCTCCCCCACCGCCCTTCCCCCATGCTTCCAGTCCGCCTTCTCCACCTCCTTCTCAATCTCCCTGCACAGCTTCCAGAACTTGGCGTCGTGCGGCCCGTGCACGTTGTGCGCCAGCTCGTGGCAAAGCGTCTTGCGGATGCCGCGGTAGTCGCGCCAGCCGTCGTAGGCGTCGGTGCGCAGCCGCAGCTCGATGACTTCCCCGTGGTTGCGGTTGAGCCCCAGGATGCGCGTCACGCCTTCGTGCGAGGCCGCCGTGTCTGTGGTACGTACAACGTCAGTCATTCAATCCTCATGGTGGAACATTCGGGAGCCGCTCGGGGCAGATGTGATATCCGGGGAGGTACGAAAAGCGTCTTGGAATCTAGCACGGGATAACAAAGGGAGAAGAGAAGAGAGAGAGAGAGAGAGATAGAGAGAAAGAAAGGAGACAAAATGACACGGAAATTAAGCATCTACGTACGCTGTGCCGGGTCCATCTCAGTCAGCAGGCCCACGCTGAACCGGTGCGCCTTCATCGCCGCGCGGATCCCCGGGTCGGCCTTGAGACGCTCCAGCAAGGCCAAGCTGCGGTTAGAGTTTGGGAGATGCGGAAGCGGCCGCAGCGTGTGGAAGGTGTAGTTGATGTCGTCGGCAGTGGCGCGCTGCGTTGGGGTGAGGCGTGCGTAACGGGCGCGGGCGAGGGCGCGCTTCGCTTGCCAGGTTCCTGCGGTATCGCGCTGGTGCTGTAAGGTGGCTAGGGCGGAGGTTTGCGGGGCGAGCAGGCGGAGCGTGGTGTTGTTGAGGGTGGATAGTGGCACCGAGCTATCGTCGGACGACGTGTAAACCGGCTTGAGGCCTGGTTGGCGCCTCTCGAGCATGGCTTTGCTCTTGGACCAGTCGTAGGAGGGGAACTCGAATGAGAGCGACAGGATGAGGTGCTCGAAGGTGTCGGAGGGCGAGAACACCCATCTCTGGACGTGCTTTTCGGGTGGAAATTTGAGAGTGATCTCGACGGAGGGTTCTTCGTCGTTGGGCAGACTGAGTGACTCCGCCTGTGTGTCTTGTGGTGGTGATGCCTGATCGAGATCCATGTTTGAAGTCGCCCTGTCGGCAAGAACTAGACCTCCGTAAGCCCTGGCCTCAGTTCGTGCTGATGAGGCTGATTGACAAGTTCGGTGTGAAGTGGTCGGAAATCTGCGGACTGGGCTTTGTTGGTGAGTTCCGTCGACAAAGCGGTTTCCCCACGTTGCAGAGAGCTTCAGTTGCGTTCCGTCCAATCCAAGATTCTGTAGCATATATCACGTCCAATGCAAAGTTGTGGAGTGTAAGAAGACGACTTCGATAGCAGTTTGCTTGTTATTGCACAGCTGAGTTTGTGATTTGACGGTTAGATACATGAAGTGTTCTGTGCAAGGCAGAAACGGCAAAGCTGTTGATGACGAATGTTCCATGCCAGTTCTAGAAGCAGCTGTTTGTAAGACACTGCTTAGTCATGCAGAAGCTGTCAGAGTGACAGTGATGTGGCTAACACCGGCCAGGGAGTTAGAGGAGAAGAAGGGAACGACGAAAAGAAAGAAGAAACAACAAGAAGAAGAAGAAGATAACGGCAATAAGTTAGTATATTGACTATAGCTGAGCCAAAGAGTAAAGAGTAACGAAACAACAAGGTCTTAGTGAGAGACCTGAATATCCAGATAGAAGACAGAAGATAAGATGAAAGATATAAAAAGTACTGAAATATAGAAACAAGAATGACCAAGAAGAGAGCTAACAGACAATGAAGGCGGGTACCATTGTGGTGTCCCAATACTTGGACAACGAGGCTGCAGGTGCCCCCAGCGAATCCCTCTCGCCTCGTTGCCGCTGCTGCAAGGCGCCTCGGCCTAAGGTGATAGAGGGTATTTGGACAGCTCTTGGAAGATTAAGCCAAGTATGCCTTCTAACATCGATTGGCGAGAAGTCAGCGGCCATGGTTGTGGTTACGGAAGCCGAGAAGGTGCACAGCCACGTCCAAGCATTGGCGTCAAAAGTCTGTTGAGACACGACTTGGAGCTTCCAGAGGCGGATGAAACGAGGAGGGCAAGGGCGTGGTCCCAATCGGATGGATCGACTAGATGCGCACCGAAACAATTCCCTGTTTATTTCGAGGCAGGCACCGTTGATTGCACGAGGGTGAAACCCTGAAGATCGCTGCGGGGCGGCAAGGCGCATGTCGGGTACAGATCGACCGCAGATGTTCGGTACTCGGTAGGTAGTGTAGGAACGTTACCAATCGCAACAATTTGCATCTTTGATGTTTGCATTGCCCGCACTCAAAGTTGCGGTTGCGCCGACTTGCTGGCCATCCTGAAGCTTTGCTGCGTGCCAGAACACAGTGCCACTATCGCGGAGTACAATACCTGACTCGGGTGGTGCTGCGGGCGTCGTATTGCTGAGCTGGCGGTGGTTTGAGAAACGGGCAAAGACCCAATTCGTATCTGGCTGCCGCCCGCATGGCATCACCAAGGCTTGGCTTGGGCTCGGCTTGGGAAAATTGCCCAAGCTGTGCCAAAGTGGAATAGCGCATCTTCGTAGTTCAATCTCCCCTCAGCCGCTGGCCAATCGACTGCCAGAGGCCAAGGCAGTCTCGACATCGTTTTGACCGTGTGGGCCGTCCTTGGCTTCCATTCCCGGGTAGCCAGGTACGAGCAAATGCCGCTAGACCCACTCTGGCACTCTCAGGTGGCCGGCCCCTTCGTGTTTCCTGGTCACGGTTCACAGTTCTTACTGAGGCGCCTCCCTTCTCGTGTCGCTCGTTGGAGGACTTCCCTTTCGTCACTTTTCCTCCTCATCTACAAGTCGCTCTTTGGCATTGCTTGGGGAAGGGAGCTGTGCATCCTCCCTCAACAAATTCTAGTCGCTCTTTTGGCATACTATTTTATTTTTGCAGATACCTAATTCTCCGGCGCCCCTGCTGCTTCACCTACCCACCGCCTCGGCTACAGAAAACCGCCTTTTCCTCGCAATATCGACGTCCACCGCTTGCGCCCACGATGCTTGTACGTCACTTAGACAGCAGTTCGCCAAACTCAATGCTGACTTACCATTTCTGCAGCTTCAATCCGCGCTCCTTGCGCTTGGCGCGACCCTCGCCGCAGCGGTGCAGCCCCTGGAGGTGCAGGGGCCGTACTTCGTCAACGCCAAGACGGGCAACCGCTTCCAGATTGTCGGCGTCGCCTATCAGCCGGGCGGTTCTGCGGGCTATGACAAGTCCAAGGGCATCGACCCCCTGAGCGACCCGAACGTCTGCCTGCGCGATGCCGCCCTGCTGCAGGTGCTCGGCGTCAACACGATCCGCGTCTACAACGTCAACCCCGACGTCAACCACGACGAGTGCGCCAGCATCTTCAATGCCGCCGGCATGTACATGATCCTCGACGTCAACTCGCCCCTGGTCGGCGAGTCCCTGACTAGCGACAAGCCCTGGGAGTCGTACTACGCCGCCTACCTCAACCGCACCTTCGCCGTCGTCGAGGCCTTCAAGGACTACCCCAACACCCTGGCCTTCTTCTCCGGCAACGAGGTCCTCAACAACGTGGAGACCGGCGCTACGGTCCCGCCGTACATGCGTGCCGTCACCCGCGACCTCAAGAACTACGTCAAGAAGCACTCCACCCGTCCCATCCCCGTGGGTTACTCGGCCGCCGACGTTCGAGACATTCTGTTCGATACATGGAATTACTTCCAGGTACGGATCCTGCTACATTGCCACCCCACGCTTCTCATTTTACCCTCTTTTCCTTGTCCTTAAAAAAAAGAAGAAAAAAAAAGAAAAGAAAGAAAGACATCGACAAATGTTGACATCGAAGAACAGTGCTCCCTGGAGGGCGACGACGGCAACATGAGCATGGGCGACATCTTTGCCTTGAACAGCTACAGTTGGTGCGGCGACAGCAATTTTCACCAGGCCAGCTACGACCAGCTTGTTCAGGGCTTCACCGGCAACACAGTGCCCGTCTTTTTCTCCGAGTACGGTTGCAACACGCCCTCGCCGCGTGTCTTCACTGAGGTCGGCACCATCTACGGCTCTCAGATGACCGGTGTTTTCTCCGGCGGTATTGTCTACGAGTAGTAAGTGGCCGTCCGGACCTAGCACCGCCCCCCCCCTCCTTCCTCCCTCCTCCTCCTCCTCCTCCCTCCCCCTGGTCCCAAAGCGCCTGTGAGGACACAGCAACTAATTTTCGCGCGAAAATAAGCACGGAAGAGCCAAATCGGTTCGGTCTTGTCTCTCAGGACAGCGATGGATCGGCTACGATGACAAAGGATTACCCTGCCCTGCAAAAGCAATACTCCAAGCTCAACTTCACCGAGATCCAAGGCCAGAAACCGGCTGGCTCTCCTTCCTCGAAACCCCCTGTCTGCAGCGCCAAACTCATCACAACCAAAGGTTTCAGCAACAACTTCACTCTGCCCGTTCCGCCGCCTGGTGCCCAGGACATCATCGACAACGGCGTTCAGTCGAAGCGGAACGGCAAGCTAGTCGACATTAAGGACTGGTCCGTGAAATTCACGGTCAAGGATGCCGACGACAAAGCCATTTCGAATTTGGCCGTCAAGCCTCTTTCTGACGACCAGATCAATCGTATGTTCTCACTCCAGTGAACCCCGCCCCTAAATCGCCTGCCTCTGAAACAACTTACTGACAAACATTAGACCCCGGCACCAACATAGAGGACGGCACTTCCGCCTCCGGCACCACTTCGTCGCCGGCCAGCGAGACCAGCAAGAATGCTGCCGCGCGCTTTGGTGCTGCCGGTCTGGTTTTCCTGGCCATGGGCTCCTTGGCTGTCATGGCCGGCGTCGCCCTCTAAGTTCTCACGTCACGGCCTCGGAGGGGTTACTTCATGCGGTAGCGCCACCAGTTGGGACGCATTTTTGCCGGACACTCTGCTCATGTTTGTGCAGGTGAGAGTTCCGGCACGTTGTGCTACAGCAACTGAAACCGAGGAACATTTGCCGACGAGGGAGCCGGTCGCGCTCACGACCTCAATGTGCGGTGTTGAGGACGGTAAGTGAGGATGGAATTTTCAATGATCTGTCTAGTCTCATTCGGTTCAGTCGTGCGGTTGCTGTCACTGTCTTCATACCTAATATCACACTTGCTACTGCGGCATCCTCACGTATCTCGATCACGACTAGCAACGCCCTAGTTGCACTTGAATTCTTGCTCTTTCGCGTACGAGTCATGCAGTCTCTTCAGGTTCACTTTACGAATGAGTAGACTGAAGCTTTTCTGGGAAGTGTAGATTGCACTTTCCGTTTAAGGGGCACCACAAGACGCTATTACATCAGCGCAGCTGCCTGCAAGTCCATTGCTCCTTCTCAGTACTTCCACTAGAGACCAATATTTTGCACACAAATGTTTAGGTCAGAACCTGGACGCACACTTGCAACATCTCAGAGGCTTCAAGTCACAATCATCGACAAGATGGTGGCGAGACGGAGACGCTCCCAGCGCCTCACAGCGCATGTCACACCCCGCGGACGATCTCCACGCCTAGCGGGATGTGATAGCAGCACGCAGCTTCACAGCGTCGACGAGAGTAGTGCGCAAGACTCCAGCGCCAACGCCACCGTCCTACAGGACGCCGATTCCGTCGACGATACCCTACTAGATCCTCCTTGCAGTGAGGATATCATGCAGCACTCTGGCCCCGACGAGGACGTTGTGTAAGAAAGCTTACTCTCATACCATTTCCATGCGAAGTCAATGCTAACAATGCAACCTGCAAGCACTGATGCGGACGAAGGCGTTTTAAAGGATGTGGACACGGATAAGAGCATCCTGCAGGATGTCGATTTCGACAATGATATCCTGCAAGACCCTGACTTCGACGTGGACATCCTGCAGGACTTGGGCATCGACGAGGACACCCTGCAGGTCACAGCTGTGGACGACAACCGGATCAGCGAACTGCAGAGCCTGAAGGCCGACGCCATTTCTGCGACGTTGGGCGGGCTGGGTCTTCACGGTTCCTTCGATCTTGCAGCCTTCTCAACCGTTGCCACGATACCTGCAGAACCCCTCTTGAAGGACATTAGCGTTGCATCAGTTAACATCGCACGCTTTGATGCTGCATTTGCACGACTGTTCGACTCTATGGTTGGTTGGTGCCGTGAAATCGGCTCCGTGGAGAAGCTGCATGCTCTAGAGATGCAGGCGCCAGTTGCACCCACCGTGTTTCAGGTTTTGCTCAAGGCTAACCAGGGCGAGCTTCGCTGCAAGATCCTCGCCGCCTTCTCTGATGCCGCAAAAGAAGTTCTTGGCCGGAAAGACTTGTCTGTCCACGACCTCCAGCAGTTGCCTCGACTGGGCCTGGAATGCGGGGATGTTAGGTGTTATCTCGCACTTCCCTGGCGCAAAGCCGCAGCCCCTCAACTTGAAACCGTGGCAAGCAACACGTCTTGTACATACGGCGTCTACGTTGGCTCGGCAATGGGCATGCCGGGCGGTCTCGCATGGCGGATGTCGAGGCACCAGCATGCCATTGGGTATGTGCGGACCGGAGTCACCAAGTCGTCCAAGATTCTCGCAAAATCGCCGTTTTACGCCTTCGCTGCGCAACATGACGTTACCACGCCTTTCTTTGTCTTGGCCCGCCTGCCTGCGGTACTCGAAAACAGGGACACGCCTGTGCTGATCGAAGGGCTGGTTCAAGCCTATCTGAACATGGTTCGGCCGACAGGCACTGCGAAACTGCAGAATTCTCCAGCAGCGTTCGACTTCGTCCAAAAGGTTCGGGCACCAGGGGCTTATCCAGACCTGTCGACTTCCGGACTCAACGTCGCTTGGAGTCTGCGGCAAGGAATCCGGCGCGTGGGAGCTGCACACCAGGGATGCCGCAATCCCAATTGTCTTTTGCCCGAGCACATGGGCAGATTTGTCTGGCAAGGGGAGAATCGCCGGTGTGCTTCATGCGCTGCATATCTGCAGAGTCACAACGGCAATGAGAGGCCGCGGGAGTTGGTCCTGCGGAAGCATGGCAGGATTGGATGCCAGAACCCCAACTGCCAGCGGCCTGAGGGTTCGGGTGATTTCATGCGGCTCGGGCAGGATCGTCGATGCCTGGCCTGCCACACGTATTGGCAACGAACTGGTCAAGAGAGGTCGCGGAAACTCGTACTTTGGGCGCAAGGCAGAATTGGATGTCAGAACCCAGAATGCGGCGTGCCTGAGGGGACGGGCGGCTACTGGGTAGGGACCGGACCATCGCGACGATGCGGGCCATGCGGCGATTATCTTCGCCGCCAGGGCAAGGAAAGACCAGCAAAGCTGCTAAAAAATCGCCCGGACAGACGCCGCAACTCACCAGGAAAGATTGGGTGCCAGAATCCCAACTGCTTGCGACCCGAAGGAAAGGGGTTCTATGGCGTCGGCAGTGGACCAACGCGGAGGTGCGGACGGTGCTACATGCACTTCAACAAACGCGGTGCAGAGTGGCCAGTTGGGGCGCTCCGTCCTCGCCGTCGTTGACATACACCTGATAGGTTGTGTGTCTCTTGTCATCATTTGCTCATTTGTGGCGTCGTTTCTCAGCTCGTTCAATCATTTGCAATGTTGTCGTTGCCCGATGTCCGAGAAACTTATTCGTACTTGAAAAGGGGGATCTGCATGAAGAAGAGTTACTCAGAGATGTTCGACATGTTTATCCGTTACCAAAATGGGGCCGCAGGAATTAGTATCGTTGCAGAGTGGTTGAAAGATCATCTTATCTCAAAAAGGAGTCTGCAGGAGCATGGGTTTGTGCAAGTGTACTTGAGTCGATCATCGGCGCAGAACGAGAAAAAGAGGCAGGGAGACGTCATCACCCACTTCAACATGGGTCTACAGGAATGATATGGCAAAGCTACCTAGTTCTGCAGCTCGAGTCTCATTGTATCAATTTGCTGCTCAACTCAACTATTTGTCTGTAACCTGCCAATAGTCGAGAGGTGTTGCAGATTGCCATCCCTCGACTTCTCAGCGCTATCTCCAGGTAAGACGGAGACTGCAAACCTGTGTGTTGCAAACCCTCAGGCGTTAATGGACTTGATGTCCATAACGATGAAAAAAAGAAGAACCCAGCGAATGTCCCTATATCCTCCATGCTAAACGCACCGCGCTGAATCCTCCGCGCGTCCATGACGTTCCGAACTCTAAAATCAGTATACTGCAGACTCGCTGTGTCTGCAGCTTAGCACCCCGATACCAGACGCGTTGTAAACCGTTAGAAGCTCAGTGATGGCTTACTGTACCCTCCTGACTGAAAAAGCATCGTGTTGAACCTGTCTGTAGCCCAAACTCTGAGAAGAATGTATCGCAGAGCCATCCGTTTCTGTAGTCTTTGGATCATGAAACTCAACGCACTACGAAGCTGTCCGAAAAGCTCAATGGGAATCCCGTGTAACTAAAAGCATTGCCCAAGCCTTTCCGCAGCTCAAACTTCTGAAATCAAAGCATTGCAGATTGGGATGTTCCTGCAGCTCGAGCCATGAAACCCAACGCGTCGCAGAAAAATCCGCTCCATCACTGCTGCTCCTTGCACTTTTGCTGAAACTCGCGATCCAGGATGTCGGCCATAGTCCTATGCCAACGCGCCAACTCTCGGTTGGCATCCAGAGACAAGCCGGTGGGTCTGAACCAAGGCTCAAGAAAATCTCGGTCGGAATGGGCGGCCTGTGCAGGGAACGCTGCAGACGCCAATCCTGCTGCGCCGTAGGAGCCGGTAGGGGACGGCGGAACGGCCTGCGTACTCCGAGCAGTCGCAGCGAACGACGGCGCAGGCTCGCGTCTCTGCATGCGATGAAAGGTCGTGCGTGCTGATGCCGAGGTCCGCATACCCGCAAGACCCGTAGCGAACTGCGGGTGAGTGAGCACTCTGGGGTCAGGAGCACGACCCAACGCGAAGGCCGGCTCGTCTGCAAGAGAGGGGGTCGAGAATGCTGCGTGGGAGCGCGCCTAATGTTGTTAGTCATTGCATTGATCGTTGACTTGCACTGAGCTTACAAATGTGCGTCTCTGGACATCATGGACCGAGAGGGTCGGTGTATCCCGTTGTCCCCAACTGGGCTGCATGAAGTTGCGGCTAAAGGTAGTGCTGGAGTTACGGCGACGTTCTTCCTCAAAGTCGGCGTCCAGCAGGTCGTCCTCCTCGTAAAGGTTTCTTGAAAGCGGGGACAGATGGTCATGCTTCCGCTTCTGCGGGGGATGGAACCCAAAAGCGGGCTTCTGCGTAGCTGGTGGCTTGAGAGTCGACTCCTCTAGGGCCTGAAGGCCGCTGGACGGCTCCTCTTGAACGGGCTCCTCTTGGACGGGCTCCTCTTGGACGAGCTCATCTTGGACGAGCTCATCTTGGGCAGGCTCCTCTTGGGCCGGCTCCTCTTGGACGAGCTCCTCTTCGACGAGCTCCTCTTGAACGGGCTCCTCTTGAACGGGCTCCTCTTGAACGGGCTCCTCTTGGACGAGCTCCTCCGAGGGTGGCTCCTGGGGGAGCAGCACCTGCGACGCGACCTTCTTTTGCGACACAGCTGTCTTCTGCTGCTTGACCGGCTTCTGTAGCTCAGCTGTTTTTTGCGGTGCGGCTGGAGTCTTCTGCTGCTTGGTCATCTTGACCTGCGGAGGCTGCTGTGGCTGCTGGCCCTGGGGGTTCTCAACTGTCTGAACTTTATCGTCAGAACCCTCTCCGCTGTCATCGCCATCAGAGCTGCCAGTGCCATCAGAGCCGTCACCGCCGTCAGTATCGCCGGAGCTGTCATGATTGTCGACAAAAGAGCACCTTTTTCCCATCGAGTTGTAATGGCAATTTGCGCATGGGGTCGTTGAGTCGGCGCCCTGTGGTTTGACGCAGCGGACGTAGGGGCCGCGCTTGCGAGTGCAACGCTCGCAAGAAAACTCGACTTCATTGCCGGTGATCTGCATCAAGACCGACTCGACATTGTAGGTACGACTGTAGGTAATTGTACGGGGTTTGCCATCCTGTCGCGGTTGAGCTCAATATCCCGATAGCGGTGAAGTCGGAGAAGAGCACTGGCATTCTTGGAAATCTTGTCAAGACCCTCAATATCTTCTATAGCCTGCCAAGCAAAGTACATGGGCACCTCTGGCTTGGACGCTGGCTTGGACGCTGGCTTGGACTGCGGCTTCGGCTTGGGCTGCGGCTTGGGCTGCTTCTTGGGCTGCGTCTTAGGCTGCTTCTTGGGCAGCGGCTTGGGCTGCGACTTGTGCTGCGGCTTGGGCTGGAGCCGCATCTGCTGCTGCGGCTTTATTAAAAACGGCGTCGAAGACGGCCTTTGCGGCGGCTCCTCATCCTTCTTCTTTGGCGGCATGATATCGTCTTTCAAGTTTCGGGAGCGCGATTGCTTAAAGAATTGGGAACTTCAAGTAGAAGCTGTTGTACGAAATCGGTCAACTCTAGCTTTTCAAACAGTACGAGCTAGAAATCGTTAGAATCAACTCGAAAAAAGTAATAAGCTTTGGATTACTCACTTAATGCTCTACAGCAATGTTGAGTCGCTGCGGTTTGTCGCTTGAAGTTGTGTTGCCGATCGGAGAAGTTTTGTATGAGAGAGTTGGAATGGAAAGTGAAGGCAGATTCAGATTCCAAAAAAAATGGCAACAAAGGAGCCAAATAATTTTGGGCTCGTCTCCCAGAACAGCGACGGCTCGGCTACCCTGGCGAAGGACTACCCTGCCCTGCAAAAGCAATACTCCAAGCTCAACTTCACCGAGGTCCAGGGCCAGAAGCCCGGCAGCTCCTCGGCCGGCAAGCCGCCCGTCTGCAGCCCCAAGCTCATCACGACCAAGGGCTTCAACAACAACTTCACCCTGCCCGTCCCGCCCCCCGGTGCCCAGGACATCATCGACAACGGCGTCCAGTCGAAGCGCAACGGCAGGCTGGTCGATATCAAGGACTGGTCGGTCAAGGCCACCGTTAAGGATGCCGATGGGAAGACCATTGCCCACCTGGCTGTCCAGCCCCTGGCTGATGACCAGATTAACCGTATGTTTTTACTTCGTGTTTTGAACCCCTGCCCCTGAATGGCCTGCTGACTAACAAACATCAGACCCCGGCACCAACACCGAGGACGGCACCACCGGCTCCGGCACCACCTCGTCGCCCGCCAGCGAGACCAGCAAGAACGCTGCTGCCCGCCCTGGTGTTGTCGGTCTGGTGTCCCTGGCTGTAGGCGCCCTGGGTGTCGTGGCTGGTGTTGCTCTCTAAGTGGCCACGTGACTCTTCGTTGGCGCTGTTGCTCCGCGGCAGGAGCAGGCGGTGTGGATCTCATGGCGTCTTCTCGCGGCCACTCGTGGATCCTTCACGAGGTTTGTCGCGTGGTGTCCGGTCTGGGGCAGTTGGGGGTGGGATTGTGTGGGATGGGGAAGTTTGTGGCTGTATACGACTACTTTAATTGTCTGATGTTGTAGATAACAAGCATGGGGTGGCCAAGGTCGAGTGAAGCAGGGGTTTCTTTCTGTCTTTGCATCACTTATTGTCACATCGCTTCTGTCTTGTTGTCTTGGTCATATTGGATGTGTATGCTCCTTTTTGTTTTGTTTTGTGACCTTCTGTCTTTGGCCTGTTGGCATAGGGTGCTTCTGGGTTGTGTAGACATGTTTCGAAAGAACTAGATCTAAGCAGATGAGTATCTAAATGACCTCCCATGTGCATTGTGTTTAATTTGACTACTAGTAGCCTTGTCCTATGTGCTTAGGTGATTAGCTTTACTAGTTCAGCAACGCATCTCAACGCCGAGTCCAGTCTGTACGTGAGCGTCGCGCGAGATCATGACGCTTTGAGACTTATCAGACCTTCCTGCTCCCTGGAGCTAATTGGCCTGGTGGCTGTCAATGTGTTAGGTTGTCATTTGGGAGGCGAAGACGGCATCAGCGAAATCTTTAGCGAACTACCACCGGTGGTGGACATACCGCGGAGTCGTGCCGGTTGTTCTAAATACGTCCGTCCTCCCGCTGACCAGAACTGATAGGCGGCCGTCTCTAGACAAATGCATCCCAGCACCCTCTCGTCATGAGCCACCCAATTACATTGACCCTCCTAGCAAGTTCGACCTAGATGTGTGATGCTTAACCAGGTACCACTGTGACTTGCTGTACTCCATCTTGTATATGAGCACCCGACCAAGTCCCTTCACAGATTGGCAGAACATGCGAAATGCCAACAAATACAGATTGGGCGGGATGAGGGAACGACTCGACCATTGGGACGCCATCTGTTGGTTGAACTTCCCTGACACTGACACATACCTACAGCTTGTGACATATATATGGCTATGACATTGAGAGTAAAAAACGAGAAAAGATAATGGAGCCAATTGATAGGAGAAGAAAAGGTCAAGCGTAGATAAGATAGAGAAAGAGAAAGAAACTAGGACAACTAGGGAGAGATTAACTTAGACTTTGAGTTAGAGCATCTTAGTTTCAGATAATAAGTACACTACAGAATGCTTAACGTTAGTTATTAGGACTTGATATCTTGGCAATTACTGTAGCGACGTTTGTAACATCTGCTATAAAATAACAGAACGGGGCCCACAAGCAGACGACGGCAAAATCAAGCATGTTATGTCTCAATGTATCGATTTCTAGCTTAGTCTAACCATTAGGTTGCCAATGTCAGTAGGGGAGAAACCATGCAAATTCCATTTAGTAAAAGCCCAGCAAAACTTCAGGCCCTCGTTCAGGACTGCTTGTAGATGAGAAGAACGTGTGAACATACGTCCTGCAAACTTTTAGACCGACCCTTGACCCTTGCAGAACCATTGTCCTTGATGGAAACGAAACGAAACCCCCGATGAATGTTCCCTGTACCCTCCTAATCTCAACCGTGGCGTTGAGCGTTTCCAGCAAAGCTCCGAAGGCCATGCACTGTAGCAGTTCCCCCCCTATCACTGATCCTCCTTGCACATTCGTTCGTACTCGCGGTCCAGCATGTCAGCGAGATTGCGATGCCAGCGTGCGCACTCTCGGTTGGCCTCTCGGGACAAACCCGAGCCGGTACCAGTACGCCAGGGCTCGGAGATGTCTGGGTGGAAAAGAGTAGCTCTCGCGGGGGCCGCCGCAGGAGCCAGTCCCCCCATACCGTGAGAACGGCTCGGGGGCAGCGGAACGGGGCCAGTGTGCTCCGTGCTGCGGGTGGCCGCCCACAACGCCGCCGCAGACTCGCGTCCCTCTATGCCATAAGCGGTCGCATGTGCCGCTGCCGAGGACCGAATACCTGCAATGTTACCAGAGGATTGCAGGTGTGTGGGCATCGCGGTGTTGGTAGCACGACCTGAGGCAGAGGCCGGCTCGTCCGCGAGACAGGGCGTCGTGAAGTCGGGCCGGAAGACATTGCCGGAGCTTTGGCGGCGGTCTTTGTCCGAGTTGGCGTCCTGCAGACGACCCTCCGTGCGATGGCCCTTGTTGACTGAGACCATATGATCTCGCTTTTGCCTCTTCTGCGGACCCGGTTGCTGCTGCTGCTGTGGATGCTGGTTCTGAGGGTTCTCAATGACCTCGACCTCGTCGTCAGAACCCCCGGCGTCGTGAGAGTCCTCTCCGCCATCAAAATCCTCGTCGTTATCGGAGCTGTCGTTGCCATAAGAACCGTCGTCGCCGTCAGAGTTGCTGACAAAAGAGCACTTATTGCCCATTGAATTGTAGTGGCAATTAGCGCACGGCGTTGTTGCGTCGGCACCCTGTGGAATGACGCAGCGGATATAGGGGCCGACCTTGCGGTCGCAACGCTCGCAAGGAGTCTCGACCTCATTGCCCGTGATCTGCATCAACACCGACTCAACATTGTAGGTGCGGCTGTAGAGAATGGTACGGGGGTTGCCTTCCTTGTTGACGTTGAGCTCAATATCCCGATTATGCTCGAGGCGGAGGAGCTTGCTAGCGTGCTTGGAAATTTTGTCGAGACCTTGGATATCTTCTACAGCCTTCCAAGCAGCGTAAATTGGTACCTGCGTTGTGGGCTGCGGCTTGGACTGGAGCCGCAGCTTTTGCTGGGACTTCAGCTGTGGCTCTTCTTGCTGGGACTTCTGCGTCGGCTGCACCTCCTTCTTCTTTGGCGGCATTATGTCGTTCTTCAAGCTTCTATAGCACGATTGCTCAAAGATTGGAGACTTCAGTTCCCGTTGTTGTTGTCTGAAATCGGTTTAAACCTGTCTTTTCAGACAGTGCGAGCTGAAAAATCGTTAGAATCAACTCGAAAAAAAGTTATGGGCTTTGGATTACTCACTTAATGCTCTGCAGTAATGTCGAGTCGCTGCGGTCGCTTAGTTGCTGCTTCAAGTTGTGTTGCCGATCGGAAGAAGTTTTGTGGTGATAGTTGGAAATGGAAAGTGAAGGCAGATCCAGATTCCAAAGCAACGGGTGTGAATTGAAACGCTCTGGAAGCAGCGCGGGGCAAGCTCAAGTTTAGGGTATCTTTCCCAGACTTGAATTGGTTCAAGATGGCGGGGCATCCAAACAATCAGCACTCCTCCCAAGTCCCTTTGCGAAATCCTCTTCTCCAAGTCAACAACCTTCCCTGCCTGCGTTTCCCACTTCTCCCAACAGCCAGCGCAGGATCTCTCCCCAGAAAATCACCACTAAATCCACGCTCCAGGAACAGAGTACGTCGGCGGCGGCGGCAGTGGATGAGCAGCAGTAGCAGCAGGGACTGGCGAAGGAGCAGCAGCAGAGGCCGACGGCAAACTCTGACCACCCTGAGCCGCACCACCGCCATCCCGATGCTGAGGCAGCCCCCCGCCCGCCGTCGAACCACCGACCGGCATCTCCCTCCCACCCGCCGGCCGGCGGCGCGGACCCACCGTCACCACATGCACCACAGCAACAGCCTTATTCCCCGCCTGTCCACGACCACGAACACGCACCATGCCCGGCGCGCCAGGCTGCTGCCTCGCCCCGGCCAGGACCTTCTCACCTGTCATCGTCGTAGGCGGCGGCGGCGGTAGCGGAACCTTCTCACCCGTGCCCTTCCCATCCGTTCGCTTCTGCTGCTCAGGCGACGAAACAACCGCGCTGGCAGCAAAGATGGAATCGGCCGACTTCCCGCCGCTGCCGTTGTTACCCGAGGGCTGGCGCTTGAGCGGCGTGACCGGCCGCGAGACCGGGACGGCCCCTTCCAGAACGTAGCGGCGCGTGCGGGTCATCTTGATCTTGCGTGCTCTGGCGCGCCTGGAGGAAGGGGAGCGGCTGGTCGGGGCGGCGGCGGACAACACGTTGTGGGAGCGCTGCGGGGAGGGGGTGGGAGAGCCGCGGAGGGTGGTCCCGCCCGTGCTGCTGTCATCGCTGCTGCTGCTGCCGGGGCTGGGGGTGGCGGTGATTGTGGCGCTGGTCTTGTCGTCGTCGGACGCGCCGCCGCCGCTGCAGCTGAATGCGTTGCCGTCTTCTTCGTCGAAGGGCGGCAGCTCGGGGGTAATCCAGGGCAGGGCGAACGGGCGGTGGGAGAAGTGCATGGCGCTGAGGAGGACAGCGCTGGTCAGGACGCCGGTGGCGCAGGCGAACATGTCGACGCTGAGGCGCATTGTGCTGGTGTTGTTGTCGTCGATTCTGTCGCGGTGGATGTTGACGGCGACGCCGGCGATCGCGCTCGCCCACATTGTGGCCGCGAGGCGGATGAGGATGGTCGACCAGGCGTGGAGTTGGTGGCGGAAGGACGGGATGGGAGGGTCGAAGTGGAGGCTCTCGCCCTTGCGGGAGGCGAAGATGTGGACGGCGATGTAAAACAACGAGAGAACAGACTGCGTCGATGAACCAAGAAAATACTGTCAGCCACGAGACCAGAGATTAGGCTTAACCGCCATGGAAGTGAGAGAGATTCTCACCGAAAACAGCACAAAGCTCTGCGTAATGGCCTGCCCCGGCCTTCCCAGTTCCGTGGCATCGCTAAACGCAGTGGCAGACAGGGCCACGCCGACGGCAGAGGCCACCGCAAGCAGAAGTAGCGTGGCCGATATCAACGTCGGCAGCCATTGCTTTTGATCCGGTCCCTCCGAGCTCTGACTTTCAACGGAGGAAGCAAAGGAGGGCATTTCCAGTCGGAACCGGGCGTTGAGCAGCTGTTGTGACGGAACGGCGAGGTGTGAGGGCAGGGAACTGGCAGTACCCGAACCCAAACAACGCGCTCGAAGATGAAGCTACACTGAAGTTGAAGGAAGTGCAACTCGCTATGGTGAGTGGGCGGGAAGGCATGGCGACCATAAGCGGCCTGCAACACGGGACTTGAACCGGAGTGCCAGTGAGAAAAACGAGAAAAGAATGCCCTGCCACTCGCGTGGACGACATTCTTGAATATGGCGGCGGGGGCTGGTTGCGCTTAAGAGTGGGGGGCTGGGTTCGGGAGGTCTTGAGCACCGCGCTGGAATGCGAGACCGTTGGAATGGGGGCAAGCAGACGAAACTCCAACCGCCACGCGGAGACATGTAGGCAACATACAGTTTCCATTCCGCGCAATGCTATCAACCTGATAATTGCAACAGATGAAGGCACCAAAAAAGGATAACGTAAACCCTAGAATCTGAATTGAGTCCCCCAAAGTCAACAGAACAAAAAGGTGTAGATCGGACGAGGAATGTCGCGACTGAAGGACGAGCTACACCTCCCCACACCAGCGACCAACAACACCTAGTAATCCTCGCCGACTCTGGCGCGCTTATCGCCGAGCCAGCCCTCGCGCTCAAAGTAGCGAAAGACAAGGTAGTAGTCGTCAAACTCATGCACGATGCGATCCATGCGGCGGTACCCCTTGATGCTGTCCATGCGCTTGTTGAGTTTCGTCCGGGGCACAAGCGGGAAGTCAGCCGCGTCCTCGTCCGCGGCCGGCTTGTCCTTCGCCTCGAAGAAGGTCACGGTGAAGCGGCCCGGCCGGAAGATGTTGACGACGTGCTCGATGATGTCCGAGGTCTGCCGGCCGTTTTGGCCGCTCGGCACGTTGGTTTCGAACGACGCGTACGAGCAGATGGGCTCTGGCGTCACGTGGACGGTCCAGTAGTGCGCGCGCTTGGTGCCGCTCGCGTCGGCGCCGGCATCCGGGGCGGGGACAACGCCGTTAGCGGAGTAGCCGCAAGGCGAGAAGAGGTAGGCGTCGATGCGCGCGTCGGGGTAGGCTGAGGTCGGGTATACCTCGGCGAGGCCGCAGGTGTCGGAGACAACCGTGCCGAGCGCATGGCCCTCGGTGGTCGTGGCCTCGACGGCCGTCGGTTCGGCGGCGGCTGCCTGGTTGCCCGAGATGTCGGACTCGCCGCAGTTGGCAAAGACGTCAACGGTCGCGTCCAGGTCGCCGAGGCTATCCTGAGCGACACGACGGGCCTCCTCCGCTTGAGCAGGCACCTGGTCGTTGGCGACCGCACTCGCCTGTTCCAGGTAAAACTGCTTAGCGTGTTCTTGATCGAGGTCCATCATGAGAACCTCAAGCGTCTCGTCGGTAGGATCGTCGACCGCGGCTGTGCTGAAAGGCGCGATAATCCCGGTCGGGATCTTGGAGCTGCGGGTAGGGCTTCCACCGTTGCTCGACCGAGGGGTCAACGGCGGCGTCAGCGCGGTGTTGGTGGGCGACGTCATGTACAGGTACCAATGGTCGGCGTTCATCCTGCCGACCATGTAGGCGCTTCCGTTCTCGAACGTGTCGTCCAAGAACTTGACCTCCTCCTTCCAGCTCGAGTGGGGCCCTTGCTGGCGATCAGGGAATAGGAAGTTCTTGCGACTGTAGAAGACGCGGTGGGGGGTGGCAGCGACGTGAACGTCCTCTAGCGACGCGGCGTTGTGGAAAGGGAAGCCAGCATCCACGGCAGCAATGCGCAGCAGGCGGCGGAGTCCCAGCAGCAGGGTCGTCGTTCCGCATGTCTTGAGAATGAGCTTGTGTGGGAAGACGAACATGCTGGACTCGGAGAGGAGGTAGGCGTCGACATGGTCCGACTTGACGATCGACAACACCTTGCAGTTGACCAGATCCAGCATCCCTTCCCAGGTGGAAGGGCTGACCGCCTTCAGGCCATTGTCCTTGGCGCTTGGAGGCAGAGCATTCGGGCTCGGCGCGAACCAGACCTCGAGGAGCTTCTCGGGGCCTTCAAAGGCATTGGTAGAGTCTAAGTCGGCAGCGACATCGTGGTTGATGGTGAGCTGCAAACTTCCAGGCGCAGGCGAGTAAGTGTAGTTGTCGGGGATCCCAAGGTGAACCATGGTCAACCGGCGTTGGGGCGTTTGGGGTGCGATCTGCGATGAGAGCGTCCGCGGGACACTAGCTGCCGCTCAAACGAACTTTGCGGCGTCCGTTTGAGAGAGTAGGCCCACAGGAAGTGGTGTCCTTAGTGATGCTGGCGGAGCCAGCTGCAGGGCGCAAGAGTGGTAGTTGTACGTCACCAAGGGGGACGTTATGGAGGCCGGCCGCGAACCGGAAGGTGATAGAGCTTGGTGAGGGGAATGTTGGGCTTGCGCTGTGAGTGAGCCGTGGTTGCGGTTGCGTCGATACCCGTAGAGGAGTAGTGGGAGTTAGCGGCGACGGAGCAAGTCGACGCCGAGCAAAGTTTCGCGCTGGCTATGTGGACAGAAATGAACAGGGCGTTTACAGGAGGTGGTGCTATCGAGGCCTGGACAACTGGTACGTCAACATCCAAACCCGGGGGTAGACGGCGAGTCGACATACTTGGCAGGCTTGGACAGAAAGCGCAGGAGGTCAATCGCGGTCATTGACCGGAGGAGAAAGACGGGAGACAGGCCAAAACGTGCACGCAGACGACCGTGTGCGCGGAAAAGCGGTTTAGATGGTTCTGGGCATGGCAAAGGCGGGGTCTTCGTGAGGGCGGGTCGAAGTCGCGAGAGAGGGAGCTGCGACAGTTTTGCGCCAGGGAATGTCGCCTAAAACTAGCTGGCAAATAGGGATTTTGAAGACCAGCCCGGTAGCCACGCAAACGGGTTCTGTTGAGGCTGGCTTGAGGCAATATAGAGGGTTGCGGCAGTTTTTTTCCCCTCGACTTTTTTTTTTGGCGTCGATGAAGACCAGGATGGAGGTTCGGCGGGGCATAGGATTTCTGTGCCAAGCGCGTAGCGTTGGGCTCAGGCAAGGGCACCCCAGGCCTTGTTTAAAGACACCCCTGATCCATAAGTCGACCGAGTGCTTTGACTGCCTCGTCCGCGTAGTGTGTGGCATTTGACCGTCGCCCGATCTCGTGTTTTCATAGTCCGACTTTACATCCCTTATGTAGGTAATGAAGCACTTGATCGTCTGTCGGTTCCGTTCATAGCACTGGCAGACACGAGGCAATTACAGCAAGTTGACAGCTGCCCATTGCAGAAACGCGCCAGGAGCCCCCACAGTTGGGCAGCCCTATCCAAACCTGCAGCGATTGGGTTCCCAGGCATTGTCGAGCGGAATGTCCCGAGTCTGGGCCAACGTCAGGGGTTGGGACAAAGCCCCCCCAAGAATGTGCACCTGGGGGGTCCGAGATATTTGACTTCCTTTGTCTGATATGTGATTGTCTATTACGTCGATTTAACCCTTGTTCATTGTGTGGTTAAGTAGTCAATTTGCTTTGAAGGTGGTACTCTCGGGTACAGCGGAGAGCGATACGTCACGCGACAGCAACCACGGGTACCGGAAGTCGAAGTCAGAATCAGCTGTCTGTATGAGCCCTATCCTCAGCTGAGAACACAAGCAGCGTTCTAGGGTAGTTGAAAGCCGCCTTCCAAACCAGTCCAGCGCGCCATCGGCGACACTCCCTTCTACGGAAAACGCTGCTCTGCTCCGACGTTCGGGGCCGAACTAGTGCATGTGCACTGCGTCTCCTACCGCCTCCGCCAGGAACCACGCTTTCAATCCGTCGGCGCCGTATGCCGGGGTTGTTGGCCGCAGGCAATGAGGGTTGACTGCGTCTGCTCGCAGCTGCCAGCCCTGTCTTGCACGCGGCGGAGCCTTCTGCAGCCAGGCCTGTCAACTGGTGTCTCAAGTCGAGCGCTATCGTCGTCTTCTCACTATCCTAGCCTTATTGGACTGAAGCCACGACGTCCGCTGTGATCGTTCGAAAGATTCCGGAAAGCGAGCAGCTATGATATTTTTGCACCAGCGAGGCGGAGTCTCGAATATCCTGGTCGTTCGCTGCCGTTTCAACAGGGGTGGAGATATCCTGCCCGTTGACAGTCGTCCCTTCAGGGTACCGGGGCCTTCTCCCCGTTTCTATCAGCACCAGAAACTGGGGGTCAATGGGCACGCGCCCCAAGAAGCGGACGTTGAAGTCATTGGCCATGACTTCCCCGCCACCGCTGGAGAAGATGTTGGTGCACTCGCTGCAGTTCGGGCAGACAAAACCACTCATGTTCTCCACGACGCCGAGCACGCGGATTCCCGTTGTGGTGCAGAAATTGAGCTCTTTCCTGACATCAGCTGTTGCCACGGCCTGGGGCGTCGTGACGACCACGGCACCGGCGAGCTGCTCTGGTCTCGCCTTCTGCAGGAGTGTCTCGGCCAGGGAGATGTGCTCGTCGCTTGTGCCCGGAGGCGTGTCGATCAAGAGGTAGTCGAGCTCGTCCCAGAACACGTCCGACAGGAACTGCCTGACCATGGCCGTCTTCTTCGGGCCGCGCCATACGACGGCGTCGCCGCGGCGCGGTAGGAGAAACCCGAGGCTCATCACTCGGAGTGACCCGACACCCGTCGAGGGATCTGCTTCGTGAACGGTGATGGGCAGCCAGCCGCCCGGCGCCTGTGTCACCTTCGCATCCTCAATCGCAAACATGCGCGGGATGGAGGGCCCGGTCAGGTCGACATCAAGAACGCCGACGGAGTGGCCGGCCAGAGAGAGCGACAAGGCGAGTTGCGTTGTGACTGACGACTTCCCGACGCCTCCTTTGCCCGAAAGCACCTAGACCGGTTTGGTCATGCAGGTTAGCGGCCAAGTAGCTGGCAACACGGGGCAGTTCGAATCTGAAGTGCTTACCAGAACAATGTGTTTGATCTTAGAGAGTGACATGGCAAAGATAGAAACGGCGACTGGGCGGCTGAATGATCGATCCCACAATTCTCGTCGTCGTCTGTCAGGGAGGAAGATAGAACTTCATGTTGGCTTCGATCAGAGCCTGACGAAGGCAGTCTGCGCGCATTGCACTCGCCTTCAGAGCTCAGCATTTGGCCCCTCCATCGGCCTGAATCGGCGCGCTTTATCAGCAGCAGGTGGGGATGCAGCCGACGCCAAGCGCGCCACAGCCGTCAACCCCCTGCCGGCGCACACAGTAAGCTGTGACAGTGCGGATTTGGCGCTGGCAAACAGGAGCCAGAAGGTTATCGGGAACGGAAACAGGGAAAGCCAATCGCAGCGAGGAGCCATCGCATCTCACGTCGTTGTTTGTTCTCCTTTTCTGGAGCTCGGACATGACGCAACGCAACGCACGCGTGCGTCGCCCCTACACCATCCAAGACATACCTGACACAACGCCAGGCTGGCGTGGTTCTCAGAGGCAAGCCTAGGAGCCTGCGCCGCACTGAACCACCAGCGGCCACGTCCACTCGAAACCATCCGACTTCCGAGCCAACATCATCCGCCCCTCCCGGTGACTCCAGTCGCGATTCGATACCGAATTCGCCGGTCCGAATCGGCGCCCAACGCAACGCACTCGAATCCTGATCAGGCTGGCTAATTTTGAAGGCCTGGGTCAGGCACGATGCCCAGTCCCGTCCTCGAGCCCTGGCCCCCATCATGACCATCGTCGCGACGAAACATGGACGATCCGTGGCGCTCACCATGGGCCACGACCGACTCAGACAAGGACCAGAAGCTTGCGTCGCCCGCCAAATCTGACATTGCCCCTCCGCCTCGAGCCTTCCTCTCCGCCTCCGGCTCCCCGCGGATACCAGCCGTCGTGGAACAATCGCCATGGGGAGGTGACGATGACGGCTTTGGGGATTGGACAACTGCAGCTTCCGAGACGCCGTCCGCGCAGGCGGCGTGGGGTGGGGGTTGGGGTGCCTCAAGCCCAAATCTGTCCAGCACGCCGCGAGACGACATCCTGGGCAAGAGCAGTCCGATTGCGTGGCCTGGTAACGTCGCCACCAACAGGCCCGCCAATGCCGCCTCGCTGCGACAGCCCTCGCCTGACCCGTGGGCCAGCGACTTCTCCACGCGCCGAGCTTCGAACGATGGCGCCTTGACCCCTCGACTGGTTGTCGACGCTCCTTCTCCCGTCGGAACGCCCATTGACGCGCCGGGCAAGAATGCGCTTGGCATCGAAACCGAGCCGGTTTGGGACAAAGGAGATGTTACAGACGCAGCCACGCCGATAATTGTCAGAGAATCGAACTCTGCCGCATCCGTCGATGATAATGTGGACGGCACGGAGACGGTGGCGGTAGAGGCGCAAACTCCAGCCGACGAAGTGCGCATCAGCGTCGACTCGGTCTCTCAGGGTCGCGAGTACCGATCATCCACCCCCTCGAACGAAAACTCGGACCATGAGGAGGAGGGACCAGACTCGCCCATAACTTCACTCGACGAGGACACCAGAGCACGGCCAACGGCTTTGAGGAAGGCTTCTGGGAAGGTTCACGAGCTCGTCGTCAAGTTTGACGGCCTGGCGAGGGCGGCGAGCGAGGAGCGTGATCCACTCCCTCGTTCCCGTAGCAAAAGCCCACTGAGTCTGGGGGGGAGAGATGGGTCGGCTGACGCTGCCGATTTTGGGGAGTTTGAGGACGCGGACGACGACGACGACGACGACGACGACGACGACGAAACATCGCGGGCCCAGGAGACACCGAAAGCAGAACCGATTGACGAGAACTCAGACGTGGCCAACCTCACCTCACCCGCAACCTTACCACCACCGGCAACAGATCCATTGGTGAGAGCTACATCGCCAATTGCAAAGTTTGGGCCCTTGATCTTCGAACCCGACTTGGGCTTGGTCGACCAACTCTGCGCATCCGCGCCAGAAAGCCACACGCCTGCTGACAAAGTCGATCATGACCTGCCGGACCATGTCGTCAACGACAGCTTCACCGAGATTTCGGAGCGCAAGACATGGTACCGCATTTCTCGGCTGGGTTCATCTCGGCGACACAACGCCGCAGATGACGACAACTACCGACGGGTAGTCTGGGCCACTTCGACAGTGCACGACGAGGCCATCAAGATCGTTCGCCGGTGGATGGAGGAAGACTCTATTGCCGGGCGCGTTGCCCTAGGAGGTGGGATAGCCAAGACGCAGAAGAACATGTTCGGCTGGGACTCGTCCGCCGAACCAGTCGCGCTGGACGCCGTTTTCGGAAGGAGAAAGTCTCACGCAAGAGCTTCCTCCCTCCAGCCTCTCCAGCCAATTGCCGGTCCAACTCTAGAAACGTCGGATGGCGTTGCGAGGAAGACGTCGGGTCCAACGCATCAGCCGTCGGGCAGCGCCGGACCGGCTGTTGCTTCGTTCGGGTGGAGCAACAGCTCGCCATCAAACGCTGCCGCACCACGCTCACGAAGCACATTACGCGAGCCGGCGAGCGCTGCTGCTGCCGCCATGACAAAAGCGCATGTCCCTGGAATCAAGTCTCGCGGCATACCTGCGCCAATATCGCTCCCGACACAGCCGGTTGCCCTCGGTCTTGTCAACCCAGCGGTCAACCAAGCCGCTGCTGCTGAAAACGAAGACGATGACGACTGGGGTGAAATGGTCTCATCACCTGTTGTTTCTCAACCCATCATGAACGGCCCGGCCATGCAAAGCCTCCGCGGTCCACCAGCTCCAGCAGCATCCGAACCCCTGGGCACCCTTGCATTTGCTGGCAACCAGCCGGGCACAGCTGAATTAAACGACCCCTGGGGCACAGTTGACTTCTCGGTATTCGAGTCGGGGCCTGCACCCGGAAAGACGGATTCTGACGCCAAAGCCATGATGGCTAACCCAAATCCGGCACCGATTTCTTCGTCTATACCGGGAGCCTTAGCATTCGCGCCCACTCCGACAACAACCGTGGCTGGCTTTCCTGGGGTTTCGACCACGAGTTCGTCGCTCGGTCAACACCCCAAGAAACCGTCCACGACAACTGCTGGCACACCCCTCACTGCAGACAACGAAGCGGCCCTTCGCATAATTGCGAACTTGCCCGATCTCTCATACATGCTTCGATGACACCTCCCCTGGTCCCTGACGACGATGGCAAATAAGTGGCTCGGTTTCGACGAAAACGAACATGAAACGATGAATATTCCTTACCGCATAATATCTCTCATCTTCCTCCCTCCGGTCTGGAGGGTGAGTGTACTCTAGATGCATGGCATCGGCGTTCTGGGTGACAGCCATGGGTGACTTTATGTACATCAGAGCAGCAAGCAGCGCAGATTGCTCCAGGACATAAGCAATGGACTTCATTGTCGATCGCTCCTACAATCTGAGGGTGGTCGTAAGCTTGATGCACCCGCAGCAGCCGTGCAATATCCAACCGTGGGACCTGCCGCACCTGTCCCCTGCAGCGACATGAACATCTCGCGGATCGCGCTTCACCCCCTTAGGCCACCACCGAATATCGATTTTCCGGGTATCTGTGGCCTGAAGTCTCTCCACCTCCTCGACACTCGGAGTCGCGAGAGGCGCGAGGCACGCCGGCCAAAAGCACACCGCACGGCTGCCCCACATGGGCTCTGAGAGCCGCAGTCCAGTGCCGGGATGGCGAGGAACAAGCATCCCCGCACCCCCCAGAGTGCGCCCGCCGGTCCGCCAAGATGGGATGACAGCCCCGGACCCCGCAGAATCCGGGGCTGTCGCGTGTCACACCCCGCCAGATTTCCATGCCGAAACGACTGCCCGACAGCTGGGCGATCACCACGGCTCCAGCCGGCTCCAGCGAGGGGGAGGTGCGCTCCGCTCGGCCTTGGAGCAGCCGACCGCATCGCTAGTCAGAGTTCTTGGCCGCGAGGTGGGTACCTGTGCCGACCACGAGGGCATCGTCCGAAGCCGAGGCGGCGATCGTGCCTGGCCGGGAAGTATAAGCTGCCCCGAACTCTCAGACGGTGCTTGATCTTGTTTCTCTTCTTCGCGCTGTACGACGGTTCAGACATGGCAATCATCCACCTCATCTTCTCTCCGTGGGCGCCAGCCGCTCTACTGGTCGCCGCTGTAGTTTACTATGTGTACCCCTATTTGGTGACATACAAGCACCTGCGAGGCATCCCCGCCCCGTTCCCGGCCCAGTTCACCAACTGGTGGCTGCTGTCGGTGTGCCGCCGCGGCCATCGGTACGACACGGTCGACAAGCTGCACAAGAAGCTGGGGCCGGTCGTGCGCATCCAGCCGAACCATGTCAGCATCAACGACGACCAGGCCATCCAGGTCATCTACGGCCACGGCAATGGGTTTTTGAAGGCGTGAGTTCACATGAAAGGCCAAGACGCAGGGTTCGCCGTATCTCAACGTCTGACATCTCCCACCCCCGGCATAGGGACTTCTACGACGCTTTCGTGAGCATCCAGCGCGGCCTGTTCAACACGCGGGACCGCGCCGAGCACACGCGCAAGCGCAAGATCGTATCACACACCTTCTCAGTCAAGTCCGTGGCCGAGTTCGAGCCCTACATCCACAGCAACCTGGAGCTCTTCGTGCGCCAGCTAGACAGTCTAATCACGCGGTCGACCACCCCGGACGGCGCGGCGCACCTCGACTGCCTCAGCTGGTTCAACTACCTCGCCTTCGACGTGATCGGCGACCTGGCCTTCGGCGCCCCCTTCGGCATGCTCTCGTCGGGCGCCGACATGGCCGAGGTGCGCGCCTCGCCCGACAGCCCGCCCATCTACGCGCCCGCCATCGAGATCCTCAACCGCCGCGGCGAGGTCTCCGCCACGCTGGGGATCCTGCCCGCCCTGAAGCCCTACGCCCGCTACTTCCCAGACCCGTTCTTCACCAAGGGGCTAAACGCAGTGCAGAACCTCGCGGGCATCGCCATCGCGCGCGTGAAAGCCCGGCTCGAAAACCCACCTCCGGCATCGCGCAAGGACCTGCTGCAGCGTCTCATCGACGGCCGCGACGAGAAGGGCGAGCCGCTCGGGCGGGAAGAACTCACCGCCGAGGCGCTGACGCAGCTGATTGCCGGCAGCGACACGACATCCAACTCGTCGTGCGCGCTGCTGTTCCACGCGGTGCGCACGCCCGGGGTGATGGTGAGACTCCAAGCCGAGCTGGACGGCGCCGTGCCCCCCGGCGTCGACGTGCCGACATTCGACATGGTGCGCGACCTGCCGTACCTGGCCGCCGTCGTCAACGAGACGCTGCGGCTGCACTCGACGTCGGGCATCGGCCTGCCGCGCGAGATCCCGCGCGATGCGGGCAAGGGGGTGGAGTTGGGGGGCTACTACTTCCCGCCGGGCACGGTGCTCAGCGTGCCGACATACTCAGTGCATCACTCGAGGGAGATCTGGGGCGCGGATGCGGATGAGTTCCGGCCGGAGCGGTGGGAGAGCCTTACGGCGCGGCAGAAGAACGCGTTTATCCCGTTCAGCTACGGGCCGCGGGCGTGCGTGGGGCGGAATGTGGCCGAGATGGAGATGAAGCTGATCGTGGCGACGTGGGCGAGGCGGTATGAGGTGTTTCTGAGGCAGGATTACATGGATACTAGGGAAGGGTTCCTGCGGAAACCGCTGGGGCTGGAGGTTGGGCTGAAGAGGAGGCTGTGAGGGAGAGGCAGGGTAGGTTGGCAACGGAAGGGCTGCCTTCCACCATCTGGCGGCTGCATGTCTTTGCTTGGGAGGTATTCCGGGGTTGTACCGCTGCCGGATGTGTCGCGTGTCAACGGCCTCGACAGAGCGTGGCGTTCGTTCTGTGGATCTCAGGTGCAAATTAGAGTACGTGTCATGCCGTAACTACATTTTCAAAGATTTGCTGTTTGGGCTTATACGTGCCCCAGGCGCTAAAGACTCCGCCGCACTCAACAAATTACTTGCACACAGCCACCTTTGGGGCATGCCCAGTTCTCACTTCGGTTGAATTGCTCCATTGATTGTCGGCCACTACGCCGCAAAATTCCTGTGGCATATGGCGACGGAAAGGACGGAAGCTACCTATGGTTGGAAGGCGTCTGGCAACTGCGAAACCTATCTCGCGTGATTTATGACACCCCGAGGGGCCCTGACAAAATCAACGATGTTCATCAGACGTACTCGTCCCTTCTGCGCAAGCATTGGGATGGTATTGTGGGAAACAACATCTGCGTTCTTGGCGGCCAACCGTGCCAACGAAGCTTACAGCCGGGTCCCAACGAGGAAACGTCTCAGGGATCCATGAATGAATCATGGCTGTAGAATCCAACCCTGACGGTGTCACACTTCTTTACAGACAGGTACAATCAAACTGTGGCGGGATACCTTTCTAAGTTATCTTTGTCATAACTCTTGTATGAGAACCCTCAGCCGAGAGTCGCCGAGGCCACCACGGGCCCAGCCCGTTACATCATTAAGGTTATCTTGAACAGCGAAGGCCAAGTCGCAATCGTCTTTGCTGAGTACCTGGGTACCTGGGTAGGTGGTCAGCTTGGTATTCATGTTCCTTGGCTAGGAGGCGCCACCTTGGCTCTGTGCTGATTTCTAGCCGTGGGTGAAGCGAGCTTCCAACTTCAACCCGCGCAAATCAAAACACACTTGAGCAGAACACAAGGTTCATGCGTCTCCGGGTAACACTTGTGACAAGCTGACTGGACGGCCATGCCTGCCGAGCGAGCTTCACTGCCACACTTACTGCCATGGGTAGCTGACGTACGGGGTTCGCCTCTTCGCGGCCTAGACTACGAGCCTCAACAATTAGGAACGATTTGATATTATTACCGGTACGCTCTGCCAGTGTTGAGCTCGCCTAGCGTGTGAGCGTGGCTGGTGCCCTTGGTTGAATCAGGGGCGATTATGTGGAGTGGCCGTTACTACGCCACCGCCAATGTGGCCAGACGCTTCGAACAATCTAGTACTTCGGGTATATCCTACGAGCCTACTCAGCAATACGCAGTAGAGGCGGCCTCAGCTACCTGTGGAGCCATGTTCACTCTATTCAATCAAGAGAGAAATATGCACATGTACCTTACTACGCTTATTGTCAAGGTATTGTACTTATCGGCAAGCGTGTTGTTCAAGTTGCTCCGAGGTTGTTCTGCCGCTCGCCAAGAGATTGGATGTCAATTGTCAATACGGGTGACCAACCACGTCCAAGAACGTCCGTTCGGCATCCGGTGCCCCCTCAACCAGATTGTTTGGACTAGCTGTCTTGCATGGGGTCCGACTTCCAAATTCCATTTCAACAGGCCGTGTGATGGCCGGGAGCCTTCATCACAGTATTGACCACATTTGATTCAAAACTCGGCCACTGATGTGGTTGAAGTTGATCTGCTGTTATGCGACTTGTGCACTAATGGAAATGCACATGCGAGCTCGCTTCTGAAAGAAGAGCCAACTGAAAGGAACAGGCAGCTGGTCATGGAGACGAACCACGAGCCCAGGGCCATGTGCTCCGGGCCTGGCATTGTCGCTCCCTCATCCGGCGGCTCAGCCATCCAACGGAGGGACATTCTGACGGTGGCATTGTTGCTCACGCGTCGCAGGGCGGGCTCGGCGGCCTCGGCGGGCACCTAACTGGACTGAGCTGGACCGCCTAATATGCAGTGGCGGGCTCGCCAAACGGCCCGCAGATCGCCTAGGATCGCCCAGAGCGGGGCGCTTACTGTCTCACCCCCCCGGGCGGTGCCATCGTACCTACATCGTACTTCCTTGACGCAACGTCTGCTGCGCCTACCGACTGCGCATGCTTCCGGCAGTATTCCACAGCATCCATCCATCTCATCGAGCCCAAACCTTCCGCGTTAAATAATTCGCCACCACCCTGCTTCTGCGTTTGTCTACGGCCATCTCTTTAACTGCATACAACACTGTGTGTTCTGCAACTTCTTCTGTCCTGACCTGACAGACAAGTCATCCGAACGACGAAGAGACAATCAACCTCGACAAAGCGCTTTTTCGCTTACTGGCACAACCGGACAAGGCAACATCACACTCCAGACCTTCGCAATGGAACAACTGCGGCGCGATCTCCCTCTCCGTTTGGCCCAACGGTCCGAACAGGAGCAAGAGCAAGACCAGCAACAATTATCACCAGAACTGCGGCCGTCGCCCTCGCGCTCGTCAACCGGCAGCAGCGCGCGCTCGCGCAAATCCAACCTCAGCCTCGACCTCTCCAACCTGCCCGCGCTCACCCGGCCGACGCCGCCCTGCAACACGCTGATCTTCACCAACCTGCAATCGCGCGACATTTTCGCGCCGGACAACCTGCAGACGATCCGCGACCTCATCTCGCAGACGGCGCGCATCCACGCCTTCTCGCCGCTCAAGTCGCTCAGCCGCATCGTCGTGTCCTTCTACAGCGACGCCGACGCCATCGCCGTGCGCCAGATCTGGGACGGCGAGGCCGTGCTGGGCGAGCGCTGCCGCGTCTACTTCGGCCAGCCGACGCCCCTCACCACCCAGGCCGACACCCACCTGGCGCTGCCCGACGCCGGCAAGCTCTTCTTCATCTCGCCGCCGCCCAGCCCGCCGCACGGCTGGGAGCAGAAGCTCGAGGACGCCCCGAATAAGATGGTGCACGCCGAGGACCTGGCTGAGGCGCTTGCCCGGTTGAGGCATCACAACAATGCGAACAATACCAACGGGGACGTGGCAACGACGGGCGTGGCGCCGCTGGCCTCGCCCGTGTCGCCGGCCGGCAGCGGCAATGGCAACGGGCGACAGCAGCGCAGCCGCAGCTCGACGCTCGTGTTCCAGCCGAACCCGGAGCTCGGCGTCAGCCCGGACCTGCCGTGCGTCATCATCCATGACATGACGGACGAGCCGGATGATGTGAGCCCGATTGCCGGCGCTGACCAATTTGCGAAGCCTCTTCTAGCGCATACGGCACGGCCGCCTGTCGAGCTGATGCATGATGCATGAGCAAGCCATGAGGGGTGTTCTGCTGAGACGTACTTCGCTTCCTTTTCTGTGTTTATCTTTTATCGGTTATTTACATGGTAGCATTGGCTACAGGCCGGGTGTCATAGGCAAGAACATGGGTGTTTGGGTTTTGGGAGAAGAGTGGTTTGGCGTTGGGTGCTCTGGCATGTGCGACTGGAAGAGTTGTCGCAAACGGTGTCGTGTAACAAAACAAGACAGCTTCCGTGGGTGATGCAGCACTCAAAACGGTACCGCGTGGCATCGTGCCACAGGCGGTGAGGAGAATAGCTCTCGCCCTTGTTGGGCTTAATACACATCAAACATCATAGCATTCAGTCCATCCGTTGTGTCGTGGTCACATAAGGGTGTTCCAGAAGGGTTGACCTGAAATAGGAACCTGCCAGACTGTTGAAGGCAAGGCGGAACAAACATGGGAGCACACACGAAGAGGGTGTCAAGATCTATGACCCGCTACCAAGAACATACCAGTCCTCACCAGCGTTTCGACCTTCGTGGAACCGTTGGGCATCTGTAACGGATCCCTCTGTGCAGAAGGATCGAGGTCCGATCAGCGCAGCATCTGGAACACGCACGACCCACCGCTAATTCCAAGCCACACAATAAAGCCTAACAAGGCTGACGCAGCCAGCACCGCCTTCAGATTCCTGTCCTCAACCCCTTTGCCCTTTTCCCACGATCCCATGCCATCCGGCTCCCGTTGCTTACGCCCCTTGGCCTCAGAAGGACACTGATCAGTTTCCGCAGCACCAGTCCCCTTGCCCAACGCTGGCACCCTTCGCATCTCATACGCCACCTGCTCCTCCTCGCCCTCGCCCATCCCCATCTCCCGCCTCACTAGGCGCCTCAACAACCTCCTCATACGCTCAACCCCAGCCTCATCCCACGAAGCCACGCTCCGCCGCGTGTAGCACAGCGCCATGAAGAAGAGGCACTGGCCGGCGACCAGGAGCATGTAATACCACCCCTTGCACCACTCCCACCTCTCACCACCCCTACTACAGCCGTGCACAAACCCCCCCTCATCACCCAACAACGCCTCCGCCAGCGCCCTCCCATTCAACCACCTCGCCTCCGCCCTCAAAAACCCCTCCGACGCGAACGTCGGCGCTTGGCCCGCCAGCGCCCCAATCAAGTTCCTCGCCAACGCCCGCGACGCGCCCGACACCTCGGCCTGCCCCAACTCAGCCAACATGAGCGACTCCATCGCCACGCGCGCGGCACGCGGGGAGGCCAGCGGCGCGTCCGGCGCGCCAAGCAGGTTGGCGAGGTAGCGCCACAGCGCGAGGAACGACCGGATCTCGTCCGCGCGGAGAAAGATGCCCTGCCGCGGCAGGGCGATCCACACCAGGGCGGCGGAGAAGGAGAGGACCGTCCCCAGGCTGTCGAGGTCGTTGATTGGCACGCCGTGGGTGGCGAGCGGGTAGCAGGCTGGGCTTTTCGTGGTGAAGGCGAGTATGCGGCGGCGCACGGCAGCGTGCAGCAGGCGGACGCGGATGCAGGCTGCGAAGCCGGGACTGCGGTTGTTGTCTGGGTGGAGGGAGGCGGGGGAGTGGGTGACGTCGAGGAGGAAGAGGAAGGTTTCGAGCAGGCGGCGGCGGGCGGTGTGCGGGCCGCTGAAGCCGCCTGTGCGGGAGAGGGTTGCGACGACGCGGGAGGAGGCAAGGCCGTCCAGGAGGGACTGGAAGGTGAGGCCGACGATACAGGGGCCGGCGTAGCGGTAGAGGATCCGTTGGCCGCGCGAGATTGAGTCCCAGTCGACCCAGGCTGGAACGGTGTGGACTTGTTCCCAGAGAGTGCGGAGGGTTTCGTCTTCGGTGGCGTGGTCTTGGAGGAGCTGGTAGAAGTCGGTGTGTATGCTATGAGGACACGTGCTGGCGGGCTTGGCCTGCGCCGAGGTGTGCTGCGATCGCATAGGGAGTGCTGATAGTTTGTCGAGCCGGTCCAGGCACCTCGTGGCAAGCTCATCGTAGGTGTAGATCATGGGCCGCAGTTCCTCGGCGGTGCGGTGGTCTTGCGTCCACTTGAATTCGTAGTTCCACACTCTCACCCGGCTGCCGAGTTCCGGCGTGAGGGTGCCCATGTTGCCGGACCTAACACGCTGATAACTCTCAAGGGTGGAGGTAAGCAAGACGGGATGTACTCCGTACACCACGGAAGCAGCCTGGACTCAATGGCTGGCAGATGAGATGGTGCGCCCGATGGAAACGGCCATACACCAGTCTTCGCTCAAAGGAAACACACCCCGCTTGAGGTGCCGCCATGACGTTCGCCACAGCCTGAGTCAAACCCTGTGCTGGGTGTTGGCCCAAGCTCCCGTTGCTAGGCTCGCGCACCAAATGCCCAGGACGAAGTTTCCATCGTAGTTCCCGATATGCTACCTAAATAGCTGAGCGTGAAGACGTGCGCAACGTTCGACAACGCATAGTAGCGGGAGGTGGGCTTCAGGCGAAGGCGCCCCCGCCACCTGGGAATGGGGTCGATAATAGCCATGTAAGGTAATGATCCGCGTGGAATTTGCCCTGAAAGACCTGAATACCGTATGATGATAGGAGACAAATGAGAACCGTATGCAGTCTGCCGGGTGCGTCGTTCACGAGACAATTTACCTCCCTCGAGCTCACATACTGACATAGTAAGTGAAATGGTTACTAAGTTACGAGCGGCATGTGAATGGTTCAAATACACCAAGCGGGTCCATCAGCTGGGCTCTGACCCTGCACCCTTTGCGCGTGCGCCGTTGCAGCATTCGGACATTCTCCACTTCGCGGGCCCCACTGCGAAGCATCGCGACAGGGACGTCAAGGGAAAATTTCCAGGCCTTCATTTGTACCAGCCAGCACACTCCCATTCGCATCCGCACGATTTCTCCGCTACACCCGCGTTGCCAATCCAGAACTTCAGCTTGTTACAACGCGTCTATTTCCAAAAGTTATGGATTGCTCATGTAGGACAGCAGCCCTGCGAATTTTCGTCAAGAGCGTCGCACAGATCCACGTCCCCCTACGCGCCACGACACCACGTCTGGTGCCATACCAACTTCAGAGCCCGACCATCTCCAGCCAGGCCAGCCGGTTCCGCAATCAGAAAGCACTCTGCGTACCCCCGTCAACACTGCGCGCGCTACACACCTCCTGCACGAGGAGCAACGCAGCAGCACAACTCGTCGACATCGAAGGTGTACGATCAGCCAAACCCGAGGAAACGGGGGCGACGGGGGCGGCACACGGCGAGCCCATACCCGCAATCGACAACGCCATCACGAACGACTCGCCAGACACACACCGGAGAGCGGTGAGCAAAGAGGCGCACCCCGATTTCTGGGTGTCGGAGAAGAAGGCAACGGGGGACAAAAAAGCAACGGCGAGATCCAAGCGCAAGCCTGCGGACGATGATGGCGATCGCCCACCCAAGAAGAAGGAGGGCTGGATGATCCAGAAAGCGGCCCTGAAACACAAATTCCCGGAGGGCTGGCAGCCGCGCAAGAAGCTGTCGCCCGACGCGCTGGTCGGCATCCGCATGTTGCACCAGCAGTTCCCCGACGAGTACACGACCGAGGTGCTGGCCAAGAAGTTCGAGGTCTCGCCCGAGGCGATCCGCCGGATCCTGCGCTCTAAATGGACCCCGGATGAAGACAAGGAGGTCGAACGCCAGGAGCGCTGGTTCAAGCGGGGCAAGCAGGTCTGGACGCAATGGGCCGCGCTGGGCAAGAAGCCGCCGAGGAAGTGGCGCGCCGAGGGCATCGTCCGCGATCCCTCCTGGAACCGGCCGCGGGGCCCGAACCACAAGGACAAGGCTGCCCGCGCCGCGGCGCAGCGGAGGCTTGCGAAGAGCTTGCCAGGCTGACCGCTGCAACGGCCGAAGGCGCGCGAGAAGGCAGGGCGCCTCGATGCGCGTCCGTCCGAGCCCCAGATCCGGTCAGCCGCCGCTTGGCTATGTATTTTAAGACACTTGTACGAATATGGGCTGTTCAAAATGAAGTCTCACCTGCCCTCCCGTCGCACCGTTGAGATCTTTTTTCATGATGGTCTGAGCTCCCAACTTCACCACCCGACCCTCGATTCGGCACTCGGCAGGCCAATGGGACGCTTGGCTGGCCGTGCCATTTCGTTGGATGCAGGGCCGTCCCGCGCTAATGCAACCTCGCGGCTCATCACTCGACCGCCGAGGACAGTCTTGGGCGACTCGGCGACTCTCGACGCCGGCATATCCCCGCAGTCGTCAAACTTTGCGAGGACTCTGATCAGCCGGGTTGTACAATGAACATTGGGGTTGTGGTACAAAAGCCGGGTCTCCGATCCGACGAATTCTCCGTGAGCACCACAGACACAGCTGCTGTGGAAGCCAATGTAAACACCCAATTAAGCTTACCATTCGCGGTCATGATCGGCTGCGGGGCAGATTTAAGCGTGCCGCTGTGATTCGTGAGTCCGCTGGCCGGCGTCTGCAATTGGCAAGACGCAGCCGAAAAAGGCAGATAAGAGGGCGCTCGAAGGAGTTTAGGGCCACAGCACAGCACGGACCATATTTTCTTCACCTTCCCCCTGTCAACAGAAGCTGCTGCTGCCCCTCCCCCTGCCACAACAGAAAACAGAGGCAGACCTGCTGCTGGTGGGCCCGGCTTTTTCGTGCTGAACAAGAGGCTTGCGAGGAGGCTTGCTGGAGATGGCAGCTGCGCGAACCGGGATTGGTGTTCTCCATTTTCTTCACAGCAGCTCCAAAATCAACCTGGAACCACCCAGACAGACTGAGCCTGCTCCAATGTTCAATGTCGTGCGCCTCGTCCCCGCCGTTGTTGCCCTCCCGTTGATTGACCTCGGCGGCCGAGACGATTGACTTTGTCTCGCTGCGCGCACGTCTTCATACATGTCACTGTAAGCTTGAGCTTTTCTGAAGCACCTTTTGAGCTGCCTGTGCCCTCCCCAGCCGTAACTACCTTACCTTCCTGGCTTGCTTGGATTTGACTGACTCTGGTTGCGCCGATCTGTTGTAGCTTTCAGCCCGCACTCGTCCGCGCCGTCCTGTCCTCGTTCCTTGCGACAGCTTCAGGCTAGGGGCTCGCATTCCGACCGCTCGACTGTCTCTTTCTCTGCGCTCCTTTCCGCCTCTGCGGTCACCACGGCGACTTCTTTTTGTCCTCTGCAGATGCTCTGTGCCCTCGTCAATAAGCGGCTCCGATCCGAATACCGTTCCCCGCCTCGTCCCAACCCAGCCCATGGCGAAGAGCGATGGCATCCACTCCCTCAACCCGGATTAAGCTGACGCCGTCCAACTCGCCGTTCCTCGCCCGCCCCGCGCGCTCCCCCATCCGATCTAGGACCCCCTACGAATCCTGCCTGTCCCTCCAGCGCGTGGTCGGCACCACCTGCAGCTCCCCCACCGGCTTCGACACGGTCCACTCGTCCTTCGCTTACATTGCCGGCGGTGCCGTTGTCGTGGTAGATGTCTCGGGCGAGCACTACTCCCAACGTTTCTACCGGGCTCGGCCGACCGCCGTGCCCCTCCTCGCCGTCAGCCCCGTCGCCAACACCTCGACGACTCCCAGCTCCACGCCCAAGGCCAACGACAGCAGGAATAGGGCCGCTGCTGCGTCCCCGCGCGACTCGCTCTACGCCTCGGCCGACTGGCCGGACTCGCCCACCGCCAAGACCTGGACGAGCCGCGAGCGCATCAAGGCCGCCACCTGCCTGGCCCTCAGCCGCGATGGACGGTACCTAGCCGTCGGCGAGACAGGCTACGCCCCGCGGGTGCTCATCTTCAACCTCCAGGACGCCTCGTCCGACACGCCCCTGGTCTCCATCAGCGAGCACACCTTCGGCGTCCGGGCCGTGGCGTGGTCGGCCGACACGCGCTACCTGGCCTCGCTCGGCGCGGCCAACGACGGCTTCCTCTACCTCTGGAAGGTCGATCCCCGGACCGGCGCCGTGAAGCTGTTTCAACAGAACAGGTGCACCTCGTTCGTCAAGGGGATGGTATGGATGGGGACTAGTCTGATCACGCTCGGCGTGCGCCACGTAAAGGTTTGGCGGGTGGAGGACGGTCTGGAGCCGTCTCCGACGAAGCAGAAGTTCCCCAGCGACGGGCCGGGTGCGGCCGCGCTCCCGCAGACGCAGAGGCCGCTGCCTGGCAGGAATATCCTGCTGGGCTCGATGCTGGACGCCACGTTCTGCTGCGCGCTGCCCGTGACGGACGACAAGGCCGTCATTTGCTCCGAGACGGGGAGCGTGTGTCTCTTGGACGACGCCAACAAGCAGATGAAGCTGGTCAAGGTTTTTGAGCTTGGCTTCGGCGTCACCTGCATCTCCAGCCGCGGGGAGAACGTTTACATTGGCGGCAGGGATGGCCAGTTTGCCGTTATCGACCTCGAGAGCCTGTTTGGCGGCAATCCCGAACCAGCCGTGCACAACTCCTCGACGGCGCCCGGGCTCACGGCCATGGGGTTTTTGGCGGAGAACCTCGTCACGATTGACAGCAAGCGGTCGATAGACATCTGGAAGCCGGACCATGTGCTCGGCGCTTCCGGCGATAGCGCGCACATCTTGATCCCGGGACTCAGTGATCCCATCGTGGGGATACAGCGGCTAACCGCACCAAATAAGCTTAACGCCAGCTTCTTCACGTGGTCTGGCCCGGGGAGAGTGACGATCTGGGATTTGAACGGGAGGGTCAAGTCGTCACTGGACATTCCTATTGAGCATGTCGACATAGGGACCGAGTCCGACCCGGTCAACCAAGTCGTTGTGGCGAGAGCCACGAGTGACGGGAGCCTCTTCATCGCCGGGGACAAGTTGGGCGTCCTCCGCATCGTCGAGGCCTCCACGGGGCGGTGTCTGCTGGAGACAAAGGTACACTCCTCCAACTGCCAGGACATTACCATCCACGAGGGCAAGTCGAGGTTCCTCGTGGCCTCCTGCGGGAGGGATCGCATGGTCCAGCTGTTCCACCGGTCTTCAACGGGAACGTTTGAGCACTTCCAGACACTCGAGTTCAGCGCCAAGGTCGTACAGGTCCTCATCCCCACCGAGGACAAGATCTTGACCTGCTCCCTTGACCGGACGCTGCAGATTCACGACTTGGTGAGCAAGGAGGGAGAGCCTGATGCTATGGCTGCCATCCCCTTCAAGGTCGTCTCCCTGAGAGCATCTCCGTCGTCTATGACGGCCACGCCCGAGGACAAGACGATCTTCGTGTCGCTGCTGGACCGGTCGGTATGCCAGTTCGACTTCTCCAGCGGGCGGCTCTTGACCTCGTTCAAGTGCAACGACGAGGCGGGACTCGACCTGGTCGTGCTCGAGTCTTTGACCTACGGCCGATACGAATCCGGGGACCTGACCTTCCTCCTCGGCCTCTCGAACACGGACAAGTCTGTACGGGTCTACGACACGCAGTCGGGCTGCTTTATGGACCGCGAATGGGGCCACACCGAAGCCATCAACGGTGTCGTTCTGGTTGACAGCGAAGAAACCGGGCGTAAAGTCGTCAGCGTGGGCGAGGACGGCACTATCATGATCTGGGCCCTAGACTTCCAGGATCCCACCAGCGGGTCACGGACCCGCGATCCCTCCCCCGAGAAGGCCCCACAACCAGCATCAACACGACCGCCATTACGACGCGTCCTCTCCAGAGCCGAACTCGCCGAATTCCAACGCCCCTCTTCATCCTCCACCACAACCACCCCGACAGCCACCAACACCACCACCTCCTCCTCTACCACCGCGCGCCGCTGCTCTCCACCCCGCCCCTCCCACCGCCGCGCCTCCAAATTCCATCCCCACCTCCCTCTCACCTCCCTCCGCACCCCGACCGCAGCCGACAAGCAGACCAGCCCGACAGGCGCCACCACCCTCCCCAACGACAACGCCACCCCCTCGCGCCGCGCCTCCTCCGGCGGCAGCCGCTCCGACGACAGTCCGCCCCCGCCGTCCATCAGCCCCAAGACCCGCTCCGCCAAGATCATGTTCCGCCGCCCGTCCCTGCCCGTGCTGGGCGCCACGCCCTCGCCGTCCGCGGGGATCGCCAAGACGCGCAGGAATGGCCACCACCACCAGTACCACCACCACCATCACCAGCATCACGGCCGCGGGGGGAATGGGAACGCAAACGGTCTTGGAAACGGGAATGGCAGCCCTGCCGGGGGAGGTGCTGGTGGCGGAGGAGGAGGAGGAGGAGGAGGAGGAGGAGGAGGAGGCGGAGGAGCGTATGGCTTCGGCAGCCTCGGCATGGCGACGGAGCAGACCTGCCGCCAGCTGCGCGCCTACCGTAAGAAGCTGGCCGCCAGCTCCAGCGCGGACGGGGCGGGGGGAGCGGTGGTGAGCGGCGACGTGCTGGCGCAGCTGGATGTGGAGCTGCGGCTGACGGCGGCCGCGCTGGGGGAACGGGCGATTAGGAATCGCACTGCTGCCGGGGCCGCGGCGGCGGTTGCTGCGGCTGGTGGTGGCGGAGCTGGGAGTGGGAGTGAGAGGCATGGAGATGCTGCTGCTGTGGTGGCGGGTAGTGGGAAGGATGAGGCGAAGGGGGGTGTTAGTGAGACGGTGCTGAGTGGGCTGTTAGATCAGTACAGTGAGCGGCTGGTTACGATGCTGGATGAGAGGCTGCGGCTGCGGCTGAGCGATGAGGAGAGGGACGCGCTGGTGAGGGAGCGGCCGCGGACGGCGGGGGATGTGTCTTCGTCGTCTCCGAGGTTGGGGAGCTTGGGCGGTGGGACGGTCTGCGAGGAGCCGGAGAGCGCTTGATGGCGCTGACTGCTGCTGGGAATGATTGGGTAATGGTGGCGGCGGTGCTGGTGGTTGCGATACCCTCCCTTTTTCTTTACCTCTTTTGTGCTGCTGTGTGCATACCCACTTTAGCCTTCTGGTGGCGCTGGGTGTTTGCGTTGTTTACCTTCATTCCTTCTTGTTCCCTATCTACCTACCCTCCTTTACCTTTTCCTTCCACCTTGTTTTGTACCATCAAGCGTCATTATAGGGCCGTGGTCACACGGATTGGGCCTTCCGTCCTGAATCAGGGGATAAATGGGGCAAATCGGGTCAAAGGGGCCTACATATAGAGGCTGTTCACGGGCGTTTTGGAGTTGGGCTGGATTGGAGGCACCACGGCTTAGGCGCGCAAGCGCAGGCAGGCTTAATGTGTTTTGATTCTCTTCATGAGACTTTATACGGTTGCGATACGCGTCCGCATCGTGGTCAAATTTGCACTGTCGGATGATGCAGTGTGATACTACATTGCGATCTCCCAGCCAACTCAAGCAACCCGCCTCGTCTTCCCCGTCTCAACCTCATACACCCAGCCGCTGATGACGACCGACTCCGGGACCAGCTTCGACGAGCGGAGGAACGCGATGTCGTCCACAACCGCCTGGTCCAGATCCGGAAACGGCAGGAAATTGAGGTTCCTCAGCCGCAGTTGCTCCTCCGCCTCGCCACTAACAGATCAACCCGGTAAGCATCATAACCATGTACATAACTAGTTTCTCCCATGAATGACAGACGAGCGGCCCGAGAAGTCGGGAACGAGTGAAGCGTAACCGCTCCTGCAAAAGCGGTGATGGAACACACTCACCCAAGATTCTCTCTCACGATGCGGTACGCATCCCGGTTCTGGAAGGTGAGCATGCCGCAGCCCGTGTGCTTGACCAGCACGATCTCGGTCGTGCCCAGCAGCTGCTCGCTGATGATGATGGAGCGGAGTGCGTCCTCGGCCGAGGCGCCGGCCTGTTCTTTGGCGTCAGCAAAACATACCAACCAACCAACCACGTACACGCCAATGGCCTCATCGCTATCTTCACCCGTCTCACTCAAGAAGCAAGCAATGAGCAGATTCATCGGCGGGGAGCAGAGAGAGGAGAGTGGGAGGGAGTACATTGCGAATGACATGGGCGTCGCCGAGTTCGATGCCAAATGCCTGGGCCGGGTCGATGCGGGCGTCCATGCAGGTGACGACGAGGTACTTCTTGGCCGGGGGCAGGGCGAGGCTGCCCTGGGTGAAGGAGGCCGAGTAGCGGGCCGAGGCGGCCTCGACGTTCTGCTGGATGGCACTCATTCTCGTGGTTTGAGACACGGGAGCAGGTGAGGGGTATTGGTTCAGGAATGAAGTCTCAGGGGGCAGCGAAATGTGACCAAGCACAGGTCGTCTGGGGGGAAAACAGAGGTTGTGAACTGGGGATGTGGCGAAGCTTGTATTATATATAAACCACAAGAAGATACAGCACGAAGATCAAATAGCCAATTCCACCACACCTACCACACAACCCCGCGCCGGTGATTGAGGACATCGCCGGTTGTGGCTGCATGCGCTTTCGCTCCCTGACTGCCCGATCAGACAAAGCGGGCTTGGCGTCTGCCTCCGTCCAGTGGCTGCATTCGGACGCGCAGCGGGCTGCTGAGCGCGGTGGCGTGCTCACCACGTCCCCCTCCCGCATCGCTCCGGTGCTGCCAGACAGACAGAGTCGCAGTTGCACCACCAAGCCACCGCATCTCACCATCCGAGGGATCTGCGCTCTGCAGCGGCGCTAGTCCGCGACCTCACCCAGACCGGGCGTGCAGCAGTTGTTCGGCGATGTGCCTTTGGGTAGGGCGTGCAGGAAGGATGTGAGGTACCGGTAGATGGAGCTGATAATTCGTTTAAATGTACAGTGAGATGATGTCGGAGTCCGCGCCTCGTCTGCTCTATGTCGATAAGAAGGCCTCCAGGACGCCGTGACTCCCCGATGCAATGATGTAGTATCCGTACAGTAACACCCGACCACGCAAGCCTCCTCTTATCAGTACTTGCCGTCCTTGAAGCGCTTCTGCTGCAGGCGCGCGACGATCTTCTCCTTCTCCTCGAGCGCGCGCTTCTCGTCGTAGTCGCGGGCGGCCTTGTAGGCGCGCTCCTTGGTGCTGCGGTCGCTGCGCTCGTTGAACTTCTCCTTGGCGTCATCGAGTGTCGACTTAAGGCTCTGGTACATGTTCTCGGACACGGCCGGGGCGGCGGGCCGGGCGGCGTCCCCGACGCGCGGCGCGCTCATGTCCACGATCCGCGGCGCCAGCCAGGTCATGTCGCCGGTGGCCGCGGTCGCCTTGGCCAGCGGCGTCAGGCCGACCATGCGGCGAAACCAGGGCTGGTAGGTGAGCCACTGTTGAAGCCACTGCGTGGCGCCGGCGAGGACGAAGTAGAAGTTCACACCGGCCGGGAAGAACAGCGAGACAACCAGCGAGATCGGCATTACGACTACGCTCATAATCTTCAGGGTCTTTTGTTGCTGGACGGCCATGTAAGGGATGGGTACCTGAGGCGAGATGGGTTAGCGGGGTTGCTGTGGGACCAGGGAATAAGAACGGATGGAGGATGTTCTTTGTACGCAAACCACTTACCCTCATAGCCATGGCCATAAATGCGCTGGCGAGGACGGGCATGATGAAGAGAGGGTCGGCAACCGTCAGGTCGGTGAACCACAGCAGTCCTCCGGTCTCCATCGAAGGGACGGGCAGGGCCGACATGCCGTTCATGAGGCGGAACATGCCGATGCCGAGCGGAACCTGCAGCAGCGGAACGAAGTTCCTCCACAGCGAGTAGCCGGCCGCCTTGTTCATCATGCTGACCTTGGCGCGGGCCTCGGCGCCGCCGAGGTGGTCGCCCGAGATCATCCGGCTCTTCATCTCGTCCGTCGCCGCCTTGTAGCGCGGGTCCTTGAGCAGCTCCTGATAGCGCTGCGAATTCTCGGACGCGTTCAGAGAGGCCTTGAGCAAGGCCAGCCGGATGCCGACGGCCACGACGGCAATCGAGGCCCACCAGGGCAGGCCGGTGTAGACGTAGACGGACTCGAGCAGGGTCTGCATGAGCGAGGTCGGGCCCCAGCCGTAATCGAGCCCCAGCGTCTTGAGGAAGCCGATCTGCTCGGGGATGTCGAGAAGGTCGCTGCCCGTCAAGCTCACCGGGGTGGCGGGGACGTCGGCCAGAAACGAGGCATCGGCGGGGGAGGCGGAAGCAGCAGCGGTACCGTTCGCGATGGCGGACTCCGTCGAGGCATTGCGCGCTTGTCGGAGCGAGAAGGGATACTGGGAAAGCGCCGTGACGGCCAGGGGACCGCCAGTTCGCCGGGTTATTGATGCGCGCAACAGGGTCGACCTATTGCTGTTGCGCAACGCAGTGCCGAACTGACGGGAAAGGAGAGGCCGGATCGGGGACGCTTTCGGCAAGACCTGGAAATGCATCTGGTGAGCACCAAGCATACTTGGAGCGCATCATAGAGCGCAAATCAGCCACTTACTGCCTTGGCCAGCCCCAGTGCTGGGCTCGACCGGAGAAGGCCTCGGTTGGGAAGCATCGCGTCTGGTGGTTCCTGAGTCGGCAGGTGCTCTGGTCACCGCGACCTGCTGTTGCGGGCCAAAATTTCCCAGGCCTGTCGCTCTCTCGAAAGTTTTGGGTGGGTCCAAGTGACGGTTAACGTTAAGTGTCAGCTTCCGTCGCACTCTGCTGAAAGTGAAGTGGGGCATGGCATCCCAAAGGGACTACCAGTTCACCTACTGCGTACTGTTGATGTTCACAGCTGCACAGTACTGAGCGTGATATGGCCTGCGACAGAGGAATCTATATGTGGTCCATTTCCATATGCACCATATGTTCAACTAAGCCGTCAAAATATGTACAATGAACGCCCGCATTGCAACGTCTGATTATGCGATAGCAGAAGAATCCTTCTTCCACGTCACCCCAGCGTGACTGGGCTGATGCTTAACACATGCGAGGGTGGTGCATGCGCAATGCATATACTGAGCGGAGGGACATGGCAGCCGATCGCTAGCTGTAACACCTTCAGCAGCCGCACACCGTGGCCCGCGCCGTCACTCCAAGCTTGTCAGATCGTCGAGATCGCTCCTCCGCCGCGGCTTCTCTACCACCTCAATGCCAGGTCCAATAGGGTGCGCCTGCCGTCTCGAGAGAGGGAAGATCTGTGGCCGGTCAGTTACTGTGCCTCGGAGCGGCCTGTCCTGTGCAGAAGCACGACGCACTCTCGTGTTGCTCCACCCCAGCCTGAACGCAGCCTCGTGCGCGAACAGCTCGCCAAACCCGAGCATCATGCCGTTGATGAATGGGAGAAAGAGGTTGATCGCGGCGCCGCGGAGGATGGACCAGACGGTGGGCGGCTGGTAGAGGACGACGGCGGGCGACGACGTGGACGGCGGCGAGGTCGACAGCTCGTCATGGCCCGAGTACTGCTCGCTGTCGGAGCGGATCGTGACCCCAGACTCGGCCATCGGGTTTGGCGGTTCGTCGGACGCCATAGTGCGGATCGGAGAGGGTGTGCCGCTGTGAGAGTTGCGGTGGATGGCGCGCGTCGAGGCCTAGTGCTTCTGGGAAAGTAAGCTCGCGAATGGCCCTGGCACGTTCGGGAGTAGGCGCTGCGACGGACGCAAGGACTAGCCGATGGGCTGCGTAGTGATCTGGCGAGCGCAGGGGGTGTAGCTCCAAAAAGTATTAAAGGGCCAGAGTCAAACAAACAACAAACCCTGGGGTATGACGAGATGAGACGCCGTCATGTGCGAAAGTTGAACCTTCGAATGCCGAATCGGTCAGTGATGGATGGAGACTCCGCCAGTACCAACAAGCAGCTTCGATTACGTAACTTGCCAAGGTTGGCGGGGCTCAGCGGGCCTGTCGCCTGCTCGGTGACGCGGGGCAATGGGAGCTGCAAGGTACACGTCGCCGTGGGCGCTGCCTGATTGCGAGCTCGAAGTTCCAGACACAAACGTTGCCGTCCAACACGATTCCTCCGCAGTCACTCGTACTCGGATCCATTCACTTTTCGTTTCTTCTTTAAAGACTCAATCTTCTATTCTGCCCTCTACGATCGGCTTGGTCTTACAGGATGGCCGACCACGATACTTTGATCAGCAACTTCTGCGAGCTGACAGGAGCTTCAACGCAGCAAGTACGTGCCTAGGCGAATTTCTCACGCTTCTGTGCGATTGTTGCTGGTTTCTTACTGTTGCAGGCCACAGAATACCTCAGTGCGAGTCAGTGGGACATCGACTCGGCCGTGACATCGTACTACACAGACATGGAGGAGGGCGGGCAGGCCTCGGCATCGACCGCCTCTGGCGCTGCACCCGACCCGGCATACACCGGACCCCGGACATTGGACGGCCGTCCTGCGCCCGAATATGCTTCCGCCTCTTCATCATCCACGGCCAAGAAGCCGCAAAAGCGGACTGGGCTGGCTACCTTGAGTTCCCTTGGCGGCGGGCACGATCACAACGAGTCTGAGGAGGACGACGATTACGACGACGAGGAAGACGAGCGGCGCGGGCCCCGAGACTTGTTTGCTGGCGGAGAGAAGTCGGGGCTGGCGGTGCAGGACCCGTCCCAACGGTCGTCCGATCCGCGGCGCTTGATCAACGACATCGTCGCCAAGGCTCGCTCGTAAGCATCTGCCAACGGCTCCCGTTCGGAGCTAAGGCACTGGCTAACACTCGAATCCTCCACAGAAATGCCCGGCAGCCGAACCAAGAACCCGCCGGCCCCTCAAGGGCCAGCTTCCGCGGCGCCGGCCAGACCCTCGGCGGCGACGGCGTCGACAGCCGCACGATCCCCGACCCGCGCGGCAACCCCATCCCCACCGCGACGGCCGAGGGCCCCGTGCAGGAGCGTGTCCTGCACATCTGGAACGACGGCTTCAGCATCGACAACGGCGAGCTGCGGCGCTTCGACGACCCCCAGAACCGCGCCGACCTGCAGATGATCCGCGAGGGCCGGGCGCCCATCCACCTCATGAACGTGCGGCTCGACCAGCGAGTCGACGTCAAGCTGCAGCAGCACAACGAGGACTACCGGCCGCTGCCCAAGGTCTACCGCCCCTTCGGCGGCGAGGGCAGGCGGCTGGGGAGCCCTGTGCCGGGCGAATCCCCTGCTGCTGTCCCACCGCCGGCAGCTGCCACCACCACTAGTGCTGCGTCAAGCGGCGCCTCTTCGAGCCAGCAGGCCCCGGCCACGGGCGTGGACGAGTCGCAGCCGACGCTGACGCTGCGCATCCAGCTCCCCGACGGGACGCGCCTCCCGGCCCGCTTCAACACCAGCCAGACGGTCGGCGATGTGTATGAGTTCATTGAGCGGTCGTCGTCGTCGCTCGGTGGCCGGCCGTGGGTGCTGTCGACGACGTTCCCGAATAAGGAGCATGAGGTCAAGGGGCTGGTGCTGGGTGAGATGGCCGAGTTCAAGCGGGGCGGGACCGCGGTTGTCAAGTGGAAGTAGAGCAGCAACAGGACTGCATGAATTGGGGCGATGACGCGGTCTGGGATTTTGAGGGTCACTGGCGTTGGGCGGTTGCACCTTCATGGCCCATAGATGGGATGAGTTTATGAACGCCCGGTTTTCTTCTGCTTGACCAGATGGCACCCACGGTTAACCGCATGAATCATGATTTACAGTCGGAATGACGGCATGCCGAAAACAGCTTGGAAATGAAGCTTACGCGGCGCACTGTCTAATTGATGATGACTGTTCTGTTTGCTCCAAGGACGCCGCGCTTGTGATGGGGCAGCTGTAGCCTATATAATCCACCCCCTTTTTCAATCACGCCAAAACGCCAGCACCGTGGTATCAACTCCCACTTGCGATCGAAAGAAGCCCATGCCAACCTATAATGCCAGCCCCATCGGGCCACAACCTAGACCACACACACCTTCCTTCATCAACTCTCGGGTGTTCCCACTCCACCCTCCCCCAGATACCCCAACGGCGTGCCCACCAACACCTGCGACGCAGAAGCAGCACCACCACCACCAGCCTGCGCCGGCACGACCGGACCATCGAGAAACTTAAACCACGACCTCGCGGCCGCCACATTCAGCTTGGCGCTGTTGAACCGCGCCTCCCCGGGCGGCATGCACACGAGGATATACGTGTTGGTCGTGAACTTGGTCGCAAACATGCTGAAGGTGGCGCCCATCTTGTACTCAAAGTCCGAGAACTGCTCCGCGTTGCGCGGCGTGCCCGTGTACTTGCTGCACGTGTGCTTCCAGCTCTTGAGGATGTTGCTCATGCGCTCGAAGCGGTCGCCGTACGGGTTGCGCTCGCCCTCGGCGCTCGTCCAGCGGCTGACGACTAGGAAGGAGGTGCGTTCGAAGAGCAGGATCTCGTCCGCGTCGATGGCGAGGCCGAGGGAGGCGAGCTGGGTTTCGATTACTGAGAGGTTGGGGACCAGGTCGTGGATGATGGAGGCCCAGGCTTTGTAGAGGGATTGGTCCCATATGGAGGTCGCGAAGAGTTGGAGGTTGATGGGGACGTCTGATGAGGGGGTGGGGGTGGTGGAGGAGGGGGTGGGTGAGGTGGGGGTGTTGGCGGAGGAGGAGGTGGTGGTGGGAGCATGGTCGGGAAGCTTTTGTTTTTGGAAGATGGCGACGGCCTCGGCGGTCTTGCGGCGCACGAGGGCGGCGCGCTGCTCGAAGACGTCCTCGCGGGTCAGCGGCTGGATCAGGTCCATCTTGTGGATCAGCACAAAGACCTTGGCCTCGCGCGAGTACTGCACCAGGGCGCTGATGATGTTGACGTAGGTGGCCAGGTCGCGCTCGACGTCGCGGCTCTCGATGTCGAAGACGTAGATGAGCACGCCGACGTTGCTGAACACGTGGGCGCGCTGCTGCGACAGGTAGTTCTCCATGAAGGCCTCCTGGCCGCCGCAGTCCCACAAGTTCAGCGTCAAGTTGCCCAGGAACTTGACGTGCGACAGGTCGATGTCGATGGTGGCGCCGCTGGACGGGAGCGTCAGCGGCGAGGCATCTCAAGTGAAGTGAAAGTGACAGACTCACAGTCGGCGGGTGTCCCGGGCCAGGTAGTTGCTGAAGATGATGCTGCGCATGCTCGACTTGCCGGACCCGCTCTTGCCCATGAGCAGCACTTTCTGCTTCTTAACCTTCTTCAGCTGCGCGTGAGCGGCGGCGGCCACTGTCGCGTCCGCCATGGCCAGACCTGCTGCCGTCGTGTCAAAGTCCGCCATCGTGTGTGTGAGATGAGCGGGTTCTGTCAGCTCATTTGTCCAGCTGCTTTTCCCGGCACTGAGTGGTGCAGACACAGCTCAAGCGGTAACGTCCGGGGTGTACATGGCTGCCGTTTCGACCTGCTGATGACGGCGTCTGGCAGTTGACGGTGGGCGGCTTGGCTCGGCAAGTGCACCGTGCTGCGATGCGTCGTTATGCAACACAACTGCGCTAACCCAATGAGTCAATTCGGCACGTGACGTGTTAGGCAGCACCTTTGTTGTTTGCCGGAATGCTAAGTCCCTTAGCCCAGTACTTTAGAATTGGGACTTGACGAAAACTACTAGTAACTGGTAATTCAAGCACCGCACCGGTGGTGCGAACAGATTGCTGTTGCGTCAGTGAGAGCAGGTGCAGGGGAGCAGGATGCGGTGGCGTGGTGTCTGCACAAGCCTGAGAGTTTGGACGATCGGCCCAAGGTTTGTTGAGATGAATAGCTAACTAAGGTAACGTATCTTATAAGCGAGTTGAACACTGGTAGGGGTTGTGAAAGCATTGAGCTAGAGCAGTAACAGCCAATTCCTGGCTTACTACGTATGATGGGTAAAGAAAAGCTCCATACAAGGTACCACGCTAAGCGAGGCCCACTAATGTACAATAAATA